>UNPR01000418.1:0-14581 GCA_900536425.1 Hymenoscyphus linearis | reverse complement strand
CCCTAACCCTAACCCTAACCCTAACCCTAACCCTAACCCTAACCCTAACCCTAACCCTAACCCTAACCCTAACCCTAACCCTAACCCTAACCCTAACCCTAACCCTAACCCTTAGTAGGCTAACGTAATAGCCGTACCTATACTATATATATATAGCTATTCTAGCCACCTTCGCTCTATACACTTATTATATATATATATATTACATATCTACCGTTGCTACGCGTAATATTATAGTAGTAGTACGTAGTTTTAACCACTGTACTATAAGGGGGAAAACCACGTCACGTGGTCTACGGGTATATCTAGGAAACTATAGCTAGAATCACTTAGAACTAATAACGAATATAACACTATATTGTACCTTGTGCCTTAACTTCGATAGCTAATCAACAATTCCTTTAATAATTGTAAAACAACCTAGAAAACCCCTTAAACCCACCCTAAAAACCCTTTAAAATCACCCTAAAATGTCGATGTCGTTACTTTTTCTACGATCGATATCGTAATCGTAGAAGAATATATCGCGATATATATCTCGATAATCCGATAAATATCGTTATTTTGCCTAAGTCTATAGGAGGAGATAAAATTAAGCCTAATATAGACGATGCCTTATTACCTATATTGAATAAGTAATCGTTAGATTAGGAGAGTACCGAGTCTATAGCTTTAATTAAAGAGAATCGAGACTTTATACGCTTTTAGTAATTTTAAGTAAGTTAGCGTTAAGCGTTAGTCATATCTATATATGTCTTTTTATCTATATATATGTTTTTAGTATAGTTCCTATAGGAATTTAATATTCTAAAGAAAGTCTATGATATAGGACACTTACTTCTATACCACACTTGGCACTTGCTTTACTGACTACAAGCGAGAGCGCCGTAGGAAGACGTACTAACTATTAGTACCAAGGCGAATTGTAGGTACTATAAACCTAAAAGCCGAAAGATATATATATTATATCGAGGAGATAGGAGCAAAGTAGGCAAGAGTAAAGTAGGCAAGGATGAATAAAGATAAGTATATTATTATTCAATAGTAATACAAGGTTACGAAATCAGACTCTTTTTCGGAGAAGGTAGTTCCGACATTTTTGAGTCTCTAGAGAGCGTCTTCCAATGCCTCCTTTCCCTTAGACGCATCCAAGTACCCGCAAGATACATTCTGCTGTGTAGAAGCTCTCTCTATAGCCTGTATAAAGAGGGAAGGCTGGGCGAGACGAAACATTTCCCAGGTTATATGAAGTGTGTCACTGTGATAGTGATCTGGGTCTTCGAATTTCAGAAGATACTCGTCTGTAAAAGTTGCAGTATACTGCGTGAAGGTTGTTAGCGTGCCCAGATGGAACAAACCAGTTGAACCAGGTGCCCATTTAAAGTGGCGTCTTCTAGTGTGTGTTGGAATAAAAAGAGAGACCTGCGGTATAAAATATCAGTGATACAGTGTAAATTTGTGTTAATAGTAGAAGTACCTTGTTTAGAGTTGTAGACACATTAGTTCCTCTTGCTCGTTTAGCTCGTCTTACTGCTCTTCCATGTTGGGCCAAAGCAATCAAGGTGGCAATATAGAGGGGATCGACAGGTAGGTTGTGCTCTTCGTCACCTGTGCGTATCTTGGACACATATGACCTTCTTGTACGTTTGTGGAATTTCTCTCGCTGACGATTGGTTGAAATGTCATCTATGTATGCCCAGGTAATAATGTCGTCTTGATTATAAAATACCAAGGGAAGGTGGATCTTTGCAACAGTTCGGCCAGCATATTGAAATTCCAAGGGAGATCTTCAAGGTAACAATTAGCCACGACCTGAGATGGCATTTATTTAAGGTGGATTTTGAAACCTGTAGAGTCGGGATCCTGTTGACGCCATGGTCAACTTTTCGATGAAGTCGCGCATCCATATCTCTCTCTGCCTCGGAGCGTACTCGCATTGGCACACTCTGGCAGCATCTTGGATATCGCTCCACTTCATATCGCCTAGAAGCTGTAGGTCCGGTGGAGACTCCTCGACAACTCCACATGCGACGGGTAGCTCCGGGGGATGAAGCTCAAAGGGTAGTTCTGGAGGATGAAGCTCGAGGCTTAAATGTTTCAATTGTTCCGCGGTCCATACAAGAGGATGAGCGTACAATCGCTCTGTGGAATTCGCAAGCAGAATGGCACGGAGAGAGTCTCTTTCAGGAAAGGAACGACGTGATTTTTGAGGTTGAGGTTGAGGTTGGGAAGACATTTCGTTACTCAGGAGCTGAGATGACCTGCGCTGAGTTGACCTTTGGAGGAGGAGGAAGTGGGAAGGAGAGTGTTGTTGTAGCACCTCCCTGGCCAGTTGCAGCCTGGGACGGGAGTCACGGGACCTCAGGGTTGCAGGCAGCTGCAGCAGGTGGGAGATTGGGAGTATCACATAACCTGGTGATGGATGACCTTCCAGGTTAGGGTTAAGCAGCGTCCAAGGTTGCAGATGCAGTTGCAGTTCAGGTGCAGGTACTGCTGCTCCTACGGCGGGTAGGGAACCAATCCATGCTGGGAATTACGGAGTAGAGGGGGCGGGTAGAGGGGTAGGGGTGGGGGGTAGGGGGGTAGGGGTGCACGTCTCCCCCCAGGGCTGCTGCGAGTTAAGGGCGGCGGATGGGCGGGAGATGGGGACTACTGGTAATCCACCTCTGCCTGTTCCTGCTGCCTGCTAATTCCAGGGAAAATATGAATATGACCCGCTTAGAGTTAGGGCTTTAGCGCTAGGGCGGGTACCCAGCCTACCTAGGCAGGTAGGTACCATTTACTGAGTACCTAGGTACTTTTACATTCTTTATATCTCTCCTTCACCTAGCCTTGGCAACAATATCCAAATATCACAAAGGCCCCATTACTCCCTCTTGCGTCTGAATATGTTGATCAAAGGGGTCTCCCATATGTAGAAATTACTTTATATTATTCTTTATAGACTATTATATTATATATTCAGCGGAATATCTACTCACTTAACACCCGTAGAATTACCTTTTACGTAAGGGACGAGGCTTAGATGAGCTATTGAAAATCATAGAAAGCTAGCTCGATTGCTGATAGGTAGAGTTTACACTTGCTTTCATAAAGACAAGCTGCTTGACATAAACAGACGCAGATTTTCGGATTTATCAGATTAGCGTCTCCCCCCTTACTGTACCTAATTCCAAACTTTCTTAAACCTCCTTTGACCATTACGCAGTAACATTACCACTTCTCAACCCACGGCCTGATATCAATCTCCTGAGAGAACGCAGATCTAGGCTGTGTATGAAGATACCAATACGTCTCTGAGATCTAACACCCCAATTAGCCCATCTGAACCAAAGCACAAAGCCTATATATATATATATATATATACTCACACTGTCCGCACTAATCTTTGCATCCGGTCCAGCGCCTTGCAGCCAATCTTTGGTACGGGGAATGTCAATGACCCCATCAACAATAACATGGCCAACATGCACACCACGAGGACCGAACTCGCGGGCGAGAGATTGAGCCAATGCACGTGTAGCAAATTTTCCAGCTGCAAAGCCAGAGAAGGTGGCAGAACCTTTGATTGAAGCCGTTGCACCAGTGAAGAGGAGGGTTGGTGGGTGTTGGTGGTCTTGCTCTGCAAATCTGAGGAGTCTAGGTATTACAGCTTGCGAGAAGTAGAATCCTCCTTTACTATTTTGTACTCGAGTATCAGCTGAAGACCTCGGGACTCGGGAGGGAGTCTTGATCAAAATCACGTGAGTGCAATCACGTGGGGAGGAGGAGGGGGTGCCATACCAGTTCACATCAAAGGTACCAACGAACTCTTCCTCCGTCTGTTCCAAAAAGGGCTTCTTGACAAACTTGCCGCTGGCATTAAAGATGGCGGCCTTAGGTTGTTCCATGATTAGTCATCTCGATATATTACCGAGTACTCGGTGGGGGGTATTTCATGTTCGGATGTTCCTCTTCGACTTACTGCACAGGAAGCATCCTTCCCCAATTTCTCATCGATCGCCTTGAAAGCATTCTTGACACTCTCCCCGCTGGAGACATCTGCCGAAATCCCAATAGCTGAGCCACCTTTCCCATTGATCTCGCCAACGAGAGATTCGTAGCTCTCGGCTGTTCGTGCAAGAAGGACAACCGAGTATGCTTCCGCGAATCTGCGAGCCACGGCTGCCCCTGTTCCTGGACCCACTCCGGCGATCACAGCGTAGATTTTTGAAGCCATCTTGGGAATTTATTGCCGAGATTTGTTGAGTTGAGGGGGAAATGAAGGAAATGAAGGAGTATATAAACCCCTCGGCTGAATAATGGAGGTCTCGTTGACGTGATCGTGTTACTAATCATGTTTTGATTGGTAGGAATTCAGTTACTAATCATGTTTTGATTGGTACGAATTCAGCTACTATTCATGTTTTGATTGTCATCTGAAAGAGCATAGGGTTAGGGTAGGGTTACGAATATGTCACACTGAAAACCAGGAAATACGCAGCCTCGCTCGTAATCTGCACACCACCTGTCGCATCAATGCTAACATACTTCCCATTCTCCTTTTGAAGCGAATATCCCTTGCCTGCAGCAAAGCTGACCGTGTAGTTGTCGGCCTCAGTGTAACTATCAACCAATCCAGTATGACCACCAATATATCGCCCATCGACCGCGCTGCTGATTCTAAAACTTGTACCACCATCCTCGACACTGTGAATAACCCAACGTTGAGAAACGTTATCGTGCTTTGCTGTAGCCTGAGAAGCAGTGAAATCCCTAGACGGCATCCCCGTATTGGTAATAGCAAACCCGTCCCGCTCAAGAACAAGATACCTACCTTCGGTTAATGCGCCTCGGAGTGGTTTGAATCCTTGCTCTGAGAGGGTGTTGACTTCGCTTGGATCGAATTGAGATCCATATGGAGGTGGCGGTTGAATGTCGCTATAAAGACTCTCGCAATGAGAACTTCCATCATAAATTCCTCCAGGATTCCTGTGGGGGGCTGGTGCATCTGGTATGTCGGGAAGGGAAAAATCGGGATAGTTGAAATCAAAAGCGTTTACGAGAGATGACATATGTTGGCGCCTCCATGGCACCATTTCATTCGTTATCACACCCCTCCCTTTTGCCGCTAGCCATTCCTCGATAAAGAGAATTTGGGAGTTGTGATCGGCGTGTTCTGTGAAGACGGCGCCACCTCGAGTCCAAGGACTAATGATGTAGAACGGAAGACGAACGCCGGGGCCACTGTAAGTATATCCCACTTGCTGGTAAGGGTCTTGCAGCCATTCTCCCGGTGTTCCGGGAGGAGAGTGATATGGTGCTACTGTCTTTCGGTTAATTTCTTTTCGAAACTACAACTTGAATGAAGACCTACCATGATCACCCCAGCCCCCTGATTCATCATACGAAATTATCAATACCGTCTTCGAGTATCCCGCGCCTCTCGTAACAGCATCAACAATGTTCTTTTGTAGCCAGGCGCCATCTCTTGGAGAAAAGGGGGGGTGCTCAGATAGCTCGGCAGGACCAACAATGTATGAGACGGCTGGCAGACTTCCATTTGCAGCCTGTGCATAGAATTCATGCAGACTATTTCCAACCATTGCTTTACTGTGCAAGGCACTACCGGGGAGGGCCTTTTGAAACTGAGAGAACCAAGCAAGTGGATTGTCGTCAAAATTGTCCGTGTCCTGAAAAACAGACCACGAGATACCAGCTTCCTCGTACAACTCTGCGGTAGTTTTCCAGGAAATGGGATAGCAGTTAAATCCTCCCTCATCACAGCCCGGGGTCTCATTGTTACCAATATATGGGTTTCCGCCTTGATCCTCATTCTGTGGAGACCCTGGAACATTGATGGAGCCCGAAACCCACGTAACTCGGTTTGGATTGGTTGATGCGATCACGGACTCCTATGCTGAAGGTAAATATGTGTGCCTATGGCTTACGATACGTGTAATTGAACTCGCCTGATACATATTGCCAACGGTCCATCCATCGGCGATAGAGAACTGCACTGGAATATCGTTCCGTTCGTAATATCCCCAACTTGATGGAGTGTTGTTAGTGACCCAGCGATCATTCCTGTCGCCGTTAATTGCAGCATGGTTCTCTTTCCAGCCATTACTACCGGCAACCATACACTGCGTTGCCTCTGGATAACTTCCACCCAAGTAGTTGAGATACCATGGGAGAAGGTAGGAAGTATTGGAAACCAAGGCCGGATCGACTTGTTGTTGCCAAACTGGTATGCCACGGTTGACTTGAACATTGGGATCTGAAAACCCTCGAACGCCAGCCATGGTTCCAAAGTAGTGGTCGAAGGCTCGGTTTTCTATGATTTATTAAAAGTAATCTTAGACGAAGAGGGGGTTGGCTAATAGCTGGAGGCTAGTAGACTAGTAGGCTACCTTGCATGAAAAGTACGACATGTTCGATATCAGCTATCGAGCCACCTGAGACGGTGCCGAATAGTGCGAACATGACTGCGACGGCAGTAGCGAGAGCAGGAAGAATTTTAAGATACACCGCCATTCCGAATAATTAGTCGGTGCCTAATACAGTGTATTTGAATATTTGCGATGAGTACCTAGGTACCTAGGTAGGTAGGTAGGTAGGTAGGTAGGTAGATAGGTAGGTAGATAGGTAGGTACCTAGGAATATTTTCAGATAACTCATGGTCTTATAAGGATAAATAGATGGCTCTAGGGGTAATACTGCCTCAGACTCCATCAGCCAATGGCATTAGCATAGTGTTGCCCGTGGTAGAGGTGCGGAAGGGGGGAAGGGGGGGGTGGAAGGGGGGTACTCGAGTACTTTGGACCCCTCAATGGTCAGCTATAGGTAGGTACCTACCTAGGTATAGGTACTCAAGTACACCAGGCACCAGGTGAGACTAGGGTAGACGTCGAATTGGTGGGGCTTGGATGGGATGGTCCCAACTTCCGAGGTCCCACAGATCGTCGTAGTCAACCCATGACATATGACGCTCCGCTGGCTCTCCGAGGGCCACTGCCGTGGGGGCCCGATATATATATATATATATGCTCGTACTCCGTATATATATCTATATATCTCCACCACTCTACACGCACCAGAGCGCGTTATTAATACCTACCTATAGGTACCTGCAAGAAGAGAGTGCAGGTGATATGAGTCACATGACGCGAGATCTCAGTGGGAAGCTTCCGGTAATTGGTATTGTTTTTACTGTCCTTCTACTCTTCTTCTTGGGTACCTCGTCACTTCCAAGACTTTTGTCTGATTATGAGTCTGGGGTACTTCTGGACATCGAACATGAAGATGAACAGCAAAAGCCAACCGTGGGAATCAAATTACACCCTAGAGACCACGAGAATAGACCAGCCATGACCATCACCTACCACTGGACTATCTCTTCCAACTCTCGTTCTCCAGATGGTGTCAAGAAGGAGGTCTATCTTGTGAATGGTCAATTTCCTGGACCAACAATTGAGTGTCGGTCTGGGGATCGATTAACCATTCACGTTACCAATAAACTGGATTCGGAATCACTCTCGATTCATTGGCATGGTTTACATATGCGTGATGCGAATTCTATGGATGGTGCTGTTGGAATCACTCAGTGTCCAATTTCCAAAGGAAAGACTTTTATTTACCATTTCCAAGTCGATGAAAACCAATCCGGGACTTTTTGGTGGCATGCTCATTCTCAGGTTCAGAGGGGTGATGGCATGTACGGAGGCTTGGTTATACACAAGCCTGTCGAACAGGGAATGATAGCAGAGCGTGGTTACCACCAAGACGTGCTTCTTTTGATTGGAGATTGGTACCATCGGCCTGCAGAGGAAGTTCTCAAATGGTACATGAGTAGCCGAGCATTTGGGCACGAGGTGGCTTTCCTCCTGCTAACCAATCTATTCACAGGAAGCTGACTACGTGTTGTAGCCCGTGCCGGACTCCCTCTTGATAAATGGAGTAGGTCAATTTCAGTGTTCGATGGCGGTTCCCGCAAGACCAGTTGAGTGCAAGCAGATAAAAGCAAAAGATTTGCTCAACATTCTTGGAGAGCGCTCTTCAACCCGCTTACGTGTTGTCAATACTGGGTAGGACCTTTCTCGGTGGAACTTGGTATACTAGCTAATGGCATTTAGCTCTCTAGTCGGATTGTCCTTTGGAACTTCGTCTGGAACCTTGAATCCCCTAGCAGTAGATGGAGGCTATGTAATTGATGGTAAACCAAGCAGTTCAATTGGGATACTTTATCCTGGGGAGAGAGTGGATATGATATTCAACCCGGACAACAATACTGATCATCATGCTACAGCGTTTTTTATAAACATGGATCCTGAGTATGTTTGGGTTTCTCGTTTGTCGTCGCATAGCTTACATTATATCTAGAAACTTCGGGTTTCCGAATTTTGCGTTACGCCCAAATCAAACATTTCCTCTACTCAACGGGAAAGAAATTGATGATACGGTTGACCCATCTACCCATTTCAATGTAGAGTCCTCTTTTGTCCTATCTTCGGTTGGCCACGGATCACTTGGTGACAAAAGCCTACAAGTTCCCGAGAAAGTGAACCAAACCATTCTTCTCTACACAAAAACCGAAAAACTTTCGATCAACTCCAATATACCAATGGGCTTCATAAACCGCACCTCCTGGTCATCCCAGAAAACCCCTCACCTACCCCTGATATCCCTCCCCCGAAAGCAGTGGGATGAAAACCAACTCATTCCCCATATCGCCACCCACGGAGTTTCGTTTCATTGGGTAGATATAATCATCAACAATCTCGACGACGGCTCGCATCCTTTTCATCTACATGGCCACGATTTCTACGTGGTGGCATCTAATCGTACCAAGCACGGATGGGGAAGCTATTCCCCTTACACAGATTCGGGGCCCTCTTCTCTAAAACCCAAACTAAATTGGAAGAATCCAGTCAGAAGGGATACGGTTAGCGTGCCTAGCCATGGATATGTAATTTTGAGAGTCAGATTTGATAATCCGGGGATTTGGATGTTCCATTGTCATGTTTTGTTTCATCAGGCGAGTGGGATGGCAATGGGGTTCCAGGTTGGTGGAGAGATGCAGCATCTTGATGTTGATTTGTCCGCTGGAAAATTTTGTAAGAGCACGTGAGGTAACCACTGCCATAGTAAAGATGTGTAGTATGTGGTTCGTCGAGTGGGAGATGATAGGATTGAGAACTCGAGGGATGACTATGCAAGGTACAGAGGGGAGACATACTAGGTAAGATTACCTAAAGTCGTTATCCAAAGTTACGTGTAGGACCTTTGTTATTCACAGGTAAGGAAAAAAGTAATTCAGATGGAAGCTGGTATTTTTATTAACAAAGTCATCGGTTTAAAGGGGGTTTGTTCTACCTGAAATAATGATACCTATGTGCGCCCAGAGAAAAAGCTCATCCCATATAACTTAATCTCGAGATAATTGTTGTCATCAAAGTAAGTAACCCCTATGGTACATAATAGAAAAGCATGACAGAAATTAATGTCGTTAAGATCGAAATATTCCCTTACTCAAGGCCAACCCTCCCTTGTAACCACCTGAGAACCTTTTTTTGAACTGGTTGTAGTTCTTCAAGTTCATTGTCGGCTGCGTGTCCCCCTTTCATTATACCGATATCTGGAAGGTCTTGAACTGGCAAACGGCCATGTGTCATTACGTCTCGCAGAATTTCCGAGTGGAAATCTTCGAAAATGTCATCGTTTTCACATCTCACAATATATGTTGGAGGGAACTGGAAGTTGGCTGCCAACGTTACTGGACCTAAATAGATAGTAGGTGAGTCAATAATTTGATGATACGGAAGATAGAATAGAGCCACTGACTTATGCGCAAGTATTCTTCCTCTTCTTCCTCGGTCATCTTCGCTGGAAACGTACGTTGTCCATCCTCTCGAATTGTAAGTCCCTTCACGGCGATCTCGGCAAACTTTCCCTCATATATCACGAACTGAGACATTTTGTCCCGGCTCTTTTTGAATTCTGAATCATCCTGATGAATTTCACTTGGTGGTTGTTTGAAATTCGTCCCATCTTTGATAGTGTCGAAAGAAGGGGCTATGAATTCCCCAGTGGGCGTTATTTCTAGTCGTTCGAAGCACAATCTTTCTAGTCGTGGACCATGCAAATAAGGTAGCTTCGTTAGGTTAGCCGGGCCATATAATGACACGATGGCGGATGGCTGATGCACTTTCCAATGCTTCGGCTGTCCAAGGGGTCAGTAAATAAAATTCCAAGTTGAAAGTTGGTCGTCAGAACTACAGGTACATACAGTAGAAAGCGCCAGCAAAGCACCGGCTGAAGAGCCGACAACAACGATCTGACTGGTGTCGACTTTATAACCAGGCAGCTTACTTGGAAGCTTATCCAACAACCAAAGTCCCATCGCCTCGAGGTCCTCGAGCATTCCTTTGACCTGTGTCTCTGGAGCAAGTCGGTAATCCATGGAAACGATAGCAAACCCCATTTTGCGAGCTTCGTCAATAAATGGTGCACACACATCTTTGCGATTGCTGCCCATGAGTCCTCCGCCATGAATAAAAAGTAGCACCGGGCTCCCAAGTTGGGGATTTCTCTTTGGGGGATATACATCTGCTTTAATCTTGCTGTCGCCAACTATCTTGTAAACATGCTCTTGAATTGTCTCGTCGGCCTCCAAATCATCTCTGGTGACCATCTTTGATTATTGGCTTTTAGTGTTGCAGAAAGCCTTGAAAAGTTGGGTATCGACTATAGTACGATTGTAGTTATTCTGGTAGATAACTGTGGGAAATGGGTAGAAATTTATAGTTCTTCTTGGGAGGGTGTCACCTTGTACAGCTCAAAAGAAGGTTCATACCAAACCTATTGCAATATAGGCTAACTGAACCTCATGTTGATTCCTATCCGCGCTTCTCAATCTCAAATTCGGTACAAACATGCACTTCTTCGATGAAATTCCGAGCTCCTTAATATGTCTCTCTCCGCTCTAATCCAACTCCTCGTGACTTCATTGGGGCCTGGCTTCCAACATGCACTACGACACTGCGGCAGGTTTGACCTCCGCTCTGCGAGTGTCATGAGACTTCGTGTGTAGGCCTGCATATTCCCGCTGCGGTGTTACCTGAGATTGTTACAAATCGGGGGCGTAAAAGTAGGGAAACATTTCCACGTGGATCCGAGAGGCCTGTTGGAAGTTTAAGCGATGTCGTCCTGCCTTTGAAAAGTGGCAGAACCGCTTCATAGTTGTACCGTGTCTACACAGGTACACAATTCTTGAAACAATTACATGTAAGTGTTACAGTTCAACAGTGTGTGGCAATAAGTGGCTAATAATATCTATAGGATTAATTTTCAAAGTGTTAAAACTTACCCTGTTTCGCTCTAATCAACGGCTCATATAAAGGAAGGTTGAAACACGATGGATTCCGAAGTGGATGAAATCCCACATTGCAAGAACAACGCAACTGATATGTGCGATAGTCGTAAACGAGATGGGGATACGATGTTCATACTGCATCAGCTCAATTCCTACAGTACGCCAGGAGACACAGTCAACTGATCAGAACTGTTTGATCCTCTGTCACTCTAGTCAGGCTTGCTATTCTTGCGAAATAGCCTGGTTCCTATTATTCTTGAAACAGTGATAGGCTCCTACAAGTCTTTTGAAATCCGGATGGTTGATCGTGTTTGAATTAGTCTACGTGTTTCAAAAAGATAATTTTGCTTACAACGGCTCCTCTTACCTTGCCCCTGATGATTACTAGGAGCAGGATATCTCCCGGGAAATCCCCAGAATTTTGCAAACCAGCGAAGAAAGTCTTGTAATCCGTATTACGGAACGGACTTGATCGGATATCGCTACTACTCCTCGCGAATTAATCCTCACGCAACCATAAGTATTAACTTGTATTCTTCTATAGGATGCTTCTCGGTCAGCCACCTAGCCACCTAGCCACCCCGAGCCACACTACTTTCCCTACCTACCTAGTTACTATCGCCCTTGCCCGCCTATAGCTTACTATCACAACTACCCAAATACCTACTATTTCCCTTATTACTTTTGCTGTTCTAGGTCGCTATTTTATTGTCGTATATAGGTATTCTTTTCAAAAATAAAGAAGGCTAGGACTTAGGAGGCTCCGAGGTACAAGGCTCAGAAAGGAGATAGGAGTCTTCCCGTGATTCTATCTCTATTAGGAAAGGCTTCCGTACTAGCGCTACCTTCTTCGCGAGAATAAGAAAATATCGCGACCGCGTATTGTACTTCCCCCTCTCTCCCTCTCTCTCCCTCTCTTATTTTCTTTTTCTCTCTTTATAAGGAGTAAGAAGTACGAAAGCAAGCGAGTCAGAGGAAAGGGGGGTATAGTAGCCGGAGCGGGTATATATGCAACAGGCTGACGGCGAGGGTGGCTAGGCAGCGATAGCTTCTCTATAGTAAATAGTACTCCGTACTTATAAAGATTGTAGTCGTAGTACGTGAGAATTAACTGTTGGGGATTATTCTGAGGGGTGGTGTCGATATCCGATCAAGTCCGTTCCGTATGTGATACAGATTTGGACACTGTGTGACGTGAGATCCTCTACTCCATTATCCTAAGATTTTCCCAACCTCGACAGGTTGCTAGCAAAAGGATGGTTGCAAGTGAGAATTCCTTAACGATTCCAAACCCGGAAAATGTATTCAGTGTTCTAAACTTGAAAAGCCCAATTGTAAGCGATTGTATTTCCTTGAATTATAACATATATATGTAGTGTCTCTTCAGATGGTATTTCTGTAGTATTGTGCTAGCTTATACGAGAAAAACGCGTATCAGACGTCTAATTTACGTATTGGACGGCTAATATGCGTATTGGACGTGCGTTTTTGCGAGCGTATCCCAGCGAATTTTAGTCAAATAGATCTATAATACTCGCGTGTTTTTGATTTTTTAGACTAGCCTGAGCCCTCGTAGTACTTTCAAGTCCCTGGAACTAATAAAATGGAAGGGTCGAAAAAATCACATAAAGTCTAGTAATGTCTAGTAAATACAGAAACTGTACTATGCGCGCATAATACGGCTTCAGGGCCAATCTTTAAGTGCCCGAGAGCCTACCCGAGCGCCAAGGGGTTAGATATATTAGTAGCTCGCTAATTAAATAAGGGACGAGTTTTTAGACGCTGTAGAGGAACAGGAACCTAAGGGTAAGGAAGAAGTGTAAATTGTAGCTAAGCGAACTAAACCCCCTCGTGTAAAAGGGGTTAAAAGGTAGGTCCAGGGGTATAGGGGTAAGATGGGGGGGTGCTATGAGACCTAGAAAAAGTGGGTCTAAAGGTGTAGGATTAGTATAGAAATAGTCTCATTTTGCCTTATTTTATACCCTTATACACATAGTTTTGTACTGTACGCATGTACAATATCAAACCGATTTTGCGTATATATACGCCCAGCTAAGCAAATACCTAATCAAAGTGTCGTCTACTACTCATATTAGACTTCTGATACACGTATTCCTCGTATACCCTGGCACAATACTACTATTACTACAGAACCACATGATCACAAATCTCTCACCAATATCGCGCGAACGTATTTCTACGACCGCCTCCTCAATCTCTCCTCTCTACGTACAGTACATAAACCACTTCACCACTATCGTGGGAATGCGACCACCTCCTCAATCTTCCACCGTTCCTTAGTACACTGTGCCTCAGCCTATCTATCAATCAACCTGAACCTGTCTACCAGCTTTAGCCTGCCCCTCAAGCAGATAGCTAGTAGTAGCCAAAATCCGCTTCGCCGCCAGCCCAGTAGTTAGGCCAAGCGAACTCGGAATTAGTTGGGAAAGGCCTACTGGCTGGCACTTAGGTGGACTGGATTTCATTTCGTCATTTCGTCATTTTAGAAAGTAGGTCCAGCTTCATCTTTTATTCTCTTAAAGTACACATGTAACTAAGTGACAAGCTTAAATATAAACACCTAGCCTCGCTCGCTTAACGGCCTATTTAGCTAGGGATATACTCCCGAGATTACCTATAGTAAACAAAGTTTAGTACTCTATATAAGACTACTTTTATGTATATACTACCTCGAAGGGATAATAAAATATAACACTAGTATCTCCATCTCTATCTCTAACCTAAGCTTCGAGCTAAAGTAGCTAGTTAAATATCTATATTCACATTTACATTCTGTTGTCAGGTGAGGTGCCTGACTGTTTCTATTTACTTACGGTTATTACAAATTAACGGCTCCCGCCGAGCGGGGAAAGCGGGGTAGATGGCCCTAGCGCTGGCAGCGCTAGCATGTTAAATAGCCCTCCTATAGCCAGAGACTTAGAAGTCTACCGCATTCTAATACAACGTTTCCTGCCCACTTTGTTGCCCTCTAGCATCCACTGTATCTACTGTAAGAAGACCTGGCAACACATTCCCTTACTATTCTATTACAAGAATCCTAGCGCTCGTATCTAACCTAACTTCAATAAATAACAACATCTTGTAACGAATACTCAATCGGGCTAACTAAACTTGGCTGGGTGTTCGCTGGTTGGTATGCTAGGATAAGAAGAAGACTGTCGGGTTGTTCACTTGGAAGTGAACTCGTTACTTGTATCAAAGATGTCA
>UNPR01000064.1:0-209608 GCA_900536425.1 Hymenoscyphus linearis | reverse complement strand
TTTTTTTTTTTTTTTTTTTTTTTTTTTACTAAGCCATGAACCTCTGCCCCCTAAACCTTGGCCATTCCTACCCAATTCCTAGTACATCCGACCTAATTACCGGGTTGTCGATAAAGGGATTTCGGCTAGTACCAGGCTGAGGCTGGTAGACAGGCTGACAGACAGGCGGAGGTTGGTGGACAGGCTGACAGACAGGCTGAGGCTCGTAGCCAGGTTGGTGATAAGCGGGCTGGGGCTGAAATGTTTGAGTATCCTCTGGTACTGTCGTAGGCTGATTCTCCCTCAAGGGATTCGAAGCTGGTCGTTTGTAAGTTGGTTCCGTTTGTACAGTTTTCTGTAGGATTAATCGGATATAGCAAAACACGCTGGCAGCCTCGAGAGAAATTGTTGTTGCTTGAGCAGGTTGAGCAGGTGCTTGAATGGGTGCTTGAATGGGTGCTTGAACAGGTTCTTCAGCAGGTTCTTGAACAGGTTGGGCAGGTGCTCGGACAGGTGCTTGAACTGATTTGATTCCCTAGATCAATCGGATATAGTAAAATACCCTAGCGGCTAGAATTTTCGTTGTTGCTTGACTAGATTGAACAGGTGCTTGAACAGGTTCTTCAAGTGCTTGGATAGGTTCTTTAACAGGTGCTTGGATTGGTTCTTGGACAGGCTCTTGAACAGGTGCTTGGATAGGCCCTTCAACAGGTTCTTCAACAGGTGGGACAGGCTCTCTAACAGGTGCTTAGACTGGTTCTTCAATAGCTTAGACAGACTCTTAAACAGGTGCTCGAACGGCTGCTTGTTGAACAGTAGGTTTTGTAGCCTATGGCACCGGTGGTGGTGGTGGTCTGACTAGGTTGTGACCGAACTTCTAGGGGTTGATGGGGTTCGTTTGTAGGAAGTTTTGGTTATAACCGCCCGTTTGCAATCCGAGCATTTGGCCTTGAACCGGTGGAAATCCTTGCGAAACTTGTGAATTCTAAGTAGGTGGATATCCCGGTGCCTGCGGTTGTGATGCACTTTGAAAGGTTCCTTGTACATTTGGATTTGGTGTAACTGTACCCTGTTTCTGATGACTCGATTGTAGATCCTGATGTAGTACTCCCTTTCGGCGTAGATTTAAAACTAGTACTCGTAGGCTCGGAACTGGTGCTCGTAGGCTCGAAACTGGTACTTGTCGTTGAATTTGCTTTAGTGGTTTAACAGTTATATTTCTAGTACCTTGAAGTTCTTGAAGTTTTCGAAGTCTGTACCGAAGTATTGGTGATCTTGGGTTGTTATATCTTATTTTAAGGACTTTAGCGTTAGTCTACTTATGCCAGTTTCGTCGATGTGCCGCATTGTAGAGTACTTGTGCTAGTGTGATAGCTTTGTCGTCGTCGTCATCTTTAACCTATACGCCTTGTCGGCGAAGTACTAAGCGGAATGCTCTTTAGGTGCCTTTACTACATTCTTCGAAGAAATTAAGGTCGTAATCGTAGAACTGGTTATAGAACATTCTAGCGAGTTCCTTGTCTGGAATTTTCCTATTCTAGTATATGATTATTACGGCCTTTATCACTTGATTGGGTGTAGGTTCCCCCGTCTCCTATAGATCTTTATTGTCTTCCTGGTATGGTATCTCTATACCGTCTTTAGGGTGTCGAAGTTTTTCGAGATCGGCTTTAAGATTGTCTAACGATTTGTTAAAGTTGTACTTCGAAGTTAAAGATTTAGATGGTGCCTTGCCTAGTTAACGTTCGTTTGTTGTTAGATAGTCCGCTCTACCCCGTAGGGGCGGAGAGCTATCCGGATCTTTAGTAGTAGTGTCTACTATTGCTTAGATTGACGATAATAGTATGAGTACTTCTGCCTTTGCGTTCTGGTGAGGTCTGGTGAAGTGGTTTGGTTGTGTTCTAGTAAAGTGTTTGTCCGTTTGTTGAGTGAATAGCTTTGTAATAAAATGCGTCGAAAAAGTATTGTAAAGTAACGAGATTCTGATCTGTGTGCGCTTACTGATTAGTGTTGGTTTATCTCGTCTGAGATAAGGGTGCGATATAAGGTAGATGGTTATACCTTAGTATTAACTATCTACTTGTAATGTTGTACACCGAGTCTAAGTTGTAGAAGCGATGCTAGAACAGTATAGGCAGGACTAGGTGGTCCGTGCAGGAACAGCCCAGTCATGTGATCTGCCCCCTCGAGCGAATATACTGAGTATATTCACTCGAATACTATAACGACAGTTATAGAGTACTTATGGTTCTAGTAGTCTATAATTATAGAAATTGGGTATTCGACGCTAGCGAGCTTCGCTTACTAGGACTTAAAAAAGTAAATAATCGTAAAAAGCTCCTTATTATAAATCTTATAATTGTATTTAGCCGGGTTAAAAACTCTAAATATAAAGGTAATAGAGTATAAAACTCTATTAAAGTATTATAATAGTATAGCTATAGATACCTAGTTTAAAAAGTTATACTCTAAAACTACTTTCTTAGTATAGTTAAAGTAATAAAGGGTTAGGGCAGAGACAAAATCCTATTTTAGCGTTTAAAAGGCTTCTTTATAGTCGGAATCCTACAACTACTTAATAACTACCTTAGAGAGTAAATTTAACGGTTTAACAATATACAAGAAGGCTTTAATAAAGCGACAATAGAAATTAGTAAAGCCTAGGAACGCCTAGAGGTTCTTTAGGTTAGTAGGTGTCTACTATTCTATAATAGTAGTTATCTTAGCAGGGTCTATATAAACGCTATTAGTATTAATTATTATTCCTAGGTACTTAACTTTTTAAACCTTAAACTCGTTGTCGCGATATATCTTATCACATAGCGTAGGCTAAATGCCTGCTCAGGCTAGCTACTCGCATTACCCCTTATTTCTATCTACAGGCTACATGCCTCGCTAAACACATGCCACATATATGAGCTGACTCGTACTACTACATGCCTTATACTACATAAGATTAGCTGACGTATCGTAATTACAATACATATATACGCTTACGAGTCAATAGAAGCGCTTCTAGATATATTAAGGACTAGTAGCTAGCACTTAAATAGACAAGACGAATATAATATAATTACCTAACCATAGGATTACTATTATATTTGTCCTATTAACCTATAGTTAAACCAACACTCGTACTTCTTAATATTTAAATATAGACCGGCGAATACTAAGGCGTCGAGTACTTTATAGACGTACTTATAGTAGAAGGCTAAGTTAGTAGAATAGACTAGTATATTGTCTATATAAGTAGTATAGAAGACGTCTAAATATATTCGAAGGACGTCGTTTATCCGAGCCTAAAAAGTTACTAGGACGTTTATAAGGCTAAAAGGTACAACGAGGGATTCTAAGAGACCGTATCGAGTATTAAAGGCCGTATGCTACTCGTTGCCTTCTCTTATATAAATACAATTAAAGGTAGCGATAACGTCTAACTTTGTAAACTACCGAGCCTTACTTAGGCGCTAAAGAGTCTTCTAGATTAAGGGAATAGGGTAACGATTTTTAATTATAATGTCGTTTAAAAGTCTATAATCTATATAAAAGCGTAAGTCTTTATAAAGAGGACTAGTAAGGCGGTAGGTAATATACTTAAGCGAACAAACCCCTTATCTAGCTGTTCTTTTAAATATTTTCTTAGAATAAGAAGCTTAGGTTTAAATATATTATATAGCTTATTATAAGACAATGTCGTTCTATGCTTTAGTTTTATATATAAGTCGTAGTCTTAGTAGGGTAGTAGCTTTTCTACTACTTCTTGGCTAAAAAGAGGGAGGTAGCGATAATACTATTAAAAGAGGAGGGATACCGGGTTAACGTGTTTTTATAGCTATAGGGCAATCTAAATGTCTTCTAAAGAGGCTTCTCTTAAGTAGAGCTCTACGGCCCTCTATTAAGCGGCTCTCTGTTTATACAGGGTGTCTAAATTAGAGGGTTTAACTTCTTATAAAATACGCTCTATTTGTTAGGGTCTTTAGAGACTATTATCTAGACAGATCTAGTAGATTATATCGACGATAGAGTTGTCTAAAACTGTTCCTAAGCGCTTTAAATGTTAATTAATCTTAAAAAGAGATAAAGAGAACACCTTAACTCTATGAGTTGCAGCGAGCTTGTAGAAGATAGCGGCGCCTACTTTCTTTAGTAATAGTGCTAAGCTTTTTTGTCAAAGGTAGCTAATTTATATAGAATCTAATAGTCAGTGCGTCTTTCTACTGCGCTCTGGCTTGTAGTTAGTTCAAGCAAGTGTCCCGTTTAAGCAAGTGTCCTATGTCACGGACCTTCTTCGGAACATTGAATTACTATGTAAACCACACTAAAAGAAATGTACAACGACTTGTCAAGGGTCTAGGGGATCCCCCTACTGACTTAGTACCACTTATACGCTATTTTCTAGGATAGAATATTAATAAACAAACTCGGGGGATCCCCTCGATTAAAAAACTAAATGCGCTTCAATTACATACAGCCGAATGCCTCTCGATTAGACGGCCAAATACCCCTCAATTTAACAGCCAAAGACTCTTTAATTGTATGGCCAAATACTCCTTGATTTAACAGCCAAATACCCCTCGATTTGACAGTTAAATGCGCTTTATTTATATGGCCAAATGGCTATATTTTTTTAGTGTGGTTTACATAGTAATTTGATGTTCCGACGTGGCGCGGGACACTTGCTTAAACGGGACACTTGCTTGAACTAACTACAAGCGACAGCGCAGTAGAAAGACGCACTGACTATTAGGCTCGAGGGGATATAGTATACTTTATAAAATCTAGAATAAAAGTTAATAACTCGTCTAGTCTAGTCTACTTATAGGTCATAAAGAGCTAGCTATAGTTAACATAGAATGATAATATAAGAGGCGAGCTGTATAACGTAAAACCGCTATTAACGATTAACGTGTTTTCTAGTAAAGGTAGGAAGAAGAGAGGAGTAGGGGTGGTTAGTGGATTCGAATCGCTTGTGAGGAGAGGACATTCAGTTATGTGTAGATCTTGTTTGCGGCATTACATTGTAACATGAGAAGAAAATGGGGTCAATCGAGCATTTAAATACGAGATACCAGAGAGAGCGATCAGAGCAAAAAATGAAAGCTTGGTTCTGGTTGATCTATTTATTCAATTTTGTTCATCAATATGTGTAGATACGCGCTTCATCCACTGGATTAAACTATGGCATATAGAAGAGATTCGCAAAATAGATTATCTAAACAAGTCTCACCGAACGATGTTATAGTAGAATCCTTGAAGAAGAAAACAAATATGCCATATGCGGGTCCAGGCTTGCTTATCCATTTCGCTATTGATGAAGTGACCGATTAGTGTCTCCAGTTGTGGATTATAGCTAGTTTCTTTCATAATTCGTAAACACGATAAAATTCATTACACTGAACTAAACAAACGCCCAGTATAGAAACTCCAGCTCAGTAAATCAACATACAACCTCAAATCTCTCGATCGCCAATGAATTAGAAGGCCTCGCCCTTGAACCGTCGTATGTGTCTCGCAATCTCTACTTCAAATTTAGGCACAGGCGCTTGGTCTTTCTGCTTTGCTTGGCCTACTGCATTGGCTTTTGAAGGCGGACCATAATCACAAGACTGGAGTAGCTAGGCAAGAGCAATGAAGTAAGCAGGCTTGGCTGGCTTGCCCGATAAATACACAACCGTCTCTAGCAAATCCGGTTAAGGGAAGTAGCACACGGATCAAAACATGCCGAGACTTAAGATCAGATAAAAGACATTATATAATCATTATATCAGCTACATTAAATTTCATTATAAGAATCAAAAATGGGTATCCGTCGTAGATCTCAGCTCGTCACTCCGTCATTGCAACTCTCCTGGAAGCACCTCACAAACATCTACTGCATCAATTCATGATGCTTAGCCTGGCCCTCAGTATCATTCTTGTGACCGTTCTCCTTTCTGAAAACATCAGATTCCGAGACGGGAGAAAAGACCTTGCCCCATCTCAGACAGACGAAGTCCAAGGTGGTGGCCTTGGCACTTCTCAAGTTTTCAGCAACCAGTTGGCGGGTAGGTTGACTGAAGATGATGTCGATTTCCTCGAGGGTCTTGTTCTTGGTTTCGGGCATGAAGGCGATTTGGTAGAACCATCCGCTGTATATTGTGGTTAGCATATTTGTGGGGAGAAGGATAGGAAAACTTACACAACAGCAATTCCACCGTAGAAACCCAATGTGAGACCGATTTGCGACATGGCGTTCTGCATCTGGGTAAAGAAGTAGGTGACCAAGAAGGAACACAAGAACAGCGTCACATCACTGGTCTCCATTCCATAGGATCGAAGATAGGTTGGGTAAACCTCACTAGGAATAACCCAGGTCAAGCAAGCGTAGCTACCGAAGAAACCCTCGTAGATGACGAGACCGGCAAAGTACACTCCTTGCGACGCACCTTTGTTGGTGATAGGAATGGTGTATGAAGCTCCAATAATCACGAGACCAAAGAAGAGGGCTGGTAACATGGCGCAAGCCCAGAAACGACGACCGAACTTTTCCATGTAGAAAACTGTAAACATTAGCTATTGAAGAACTGAGGACAAGCGATAATGTGACTTACCAGCTGGGATAGTTCCGATTAGAAGGGCGCCACCACCGACAAGAGACATGAAAACTGACTGCTTATCGTCGAAACCAACTTGCTTGATAAGAGTAGCCATGTAGTATTGAATGGCATTGATACCCGTAAACTGGCCCAAGAAAACCATAACATTGGCGTAAATGATGGCTCTCCTGGCTCTTGGAACGGTGAAGAAATCCATCCAGGGAAACCTCTTGTTGACCCCATTTTCCTTGGCAGCGAAATCTTCGGCTACCGAGCACTTCATGATGTAAAACTCGGTTTTTGCATCCTCGTCTGTACCACGGATCTGTTTCCATACATGCCACGCCTCGGTTACTCGACCTTTGTGCATGAGGAATCGAGGAGACTCGGGCATGAAGATAATTCCAATGAACATTATGGTGGAGAATATAAGCGATGATCCGAGCATATAGCGCCAACTACCAGATTTCACGTTCACGAAGATGGCGGCAATAACGTATCCAAGGACCTCACCAAGGGCGATCATAAATTGGTACAAGGAGACGAGATTTCCACGATACTTTCGGGAGACAGATTCGGCAACATCTGTAGGTATTGTTAGTTTGGATTCTTAGCGCAGTAGTTGAAAGTGTTAGCGAGATAACTGAGAACTTACAGACTGGAACAGTTCCTCCCTCGAGGCCCACGCCCAATCCGAGGATGAGACGACCAGAAACCATCATTCCGAATTCCATGGCACCAGCACATAGAGCTGCGCCAATGGTATAGAAAACAAGAGAAACGATGATTGCCATGCGTCGACCAACAGCCTCATTCAGAGGTCCGAGCATCAAAGCTCCACCAACAGCTCCAAGCGGAACCGCCGAACTTACCATGCTGACCTGCTTAGGATTGAGACCAAGCGCTAAATGAATCAGTACTGGGTTATTTTATCTAGATATGAGCGAGAAACATACAGTTAGGCATAAAAAGGTTTGCACCCGAAATCAAACTCTGGTCGACACCACTGAGTAAACCTCCCATGGAAGCGAACCCTAGAAAGAATTAACTTTTGAGGATTTTTCAAATGTAAACATTATCTACTCACCAACAAGAAGCCACGTGAAATAACGAGGATCTTTCAAACGAAGTTGTGGTTTATACCACGTCGACTGAATGTTCATGGCCTGTAAGTCGGCCTCCACTAGGTCGATTTCTCGGTTGATGGTATCAAAATCTCCTGCTGCTACCATCTGAAGTGCCTCCCATTCGGAAACTTTGCGTCCACTACTGCTATAAACGGAAGGGTTTCTCGAAGGACCGTTGGGCTTGACGTGCCCGATTTCCTTTTCATCAACATCCTCCTTGTCTGAGGCGAGTGTCACTTTCTTTGGTGCTGAAGTAGCGACCGGAGAGGTTGCTTCCACATGGCGGTTTTCTGTCGAGCTGATAGCACCATCATCTAGCTTAGTTGGTTCCGTCATCTTATCTTGTGTAGTACCGAATAACAGGTAGCACAACAGAAATTTCGAGACAGAGGGAGAATGAAAATAGAGAAGAAAACAAAAGGCGGGCCATCAGGATGAATTTATAACCGCGAGAGGAGCCTCACGGATTTACCTCTTGGCAAAGATCAGCCCATGGGGACAATGGCCAGTCTCGAGCCGATCTCTTGGAACTTTAGGTTTGTCCTGGTTCGTGTGTGTGGATCAATTACAAGTATCGGGCAGGCACTCAAAGACGTCACGGGAGTACACAACGAAGAAGGGAGCTAGACGACTGTGTTCTGTTTGGCAAAGAGTTTACTCGTTGCCTCAACCTCAAACTCGGGGGTCCCTTCTACAACACTCAACCTTTGTGTGGGAAATCCGCGTCTCCAGTCTCCACGAAAGAGAAAAGTAGGCAGCCAGCTGGAGAAAATGGGGATATCGGGGAGACATATGCTTCCCCATCTTCGGTAGTATTCAGATGTTTTCAGTGGGTTTCCTGCGAGTTTAGCCTGTTTAGGGGTTCCCAAACCTGGACTTAGCCCATTTTCCAACTTTTTTTGAACGATGAATCCGAGCTGGGTCCATATTTAAAGAGCCGTTGAGATCCCGGGAAAAAATCCCATCGGCGACCCACAAAGTGACCGAAAAGCAGAGTACACACCAGATGATGGGAATTCCCTGGTTGGTCACAGCAATACCAAGTGGTAGTTGATGCATTTCCAAAGGCCGAGGAGGGCCAAGCCATAGAAGACATCGACATAAGCTTCCGCCATGGCGGTCAGTACACAAGCTTCCGGGGCGGACCATTGCCAAGGACCCATGAGGATGGTGAAATGTCGAATCACGATTGGCCGTCTCGAGGATCCTTGCGAGTAAGAAGATTCATCCTTTTTTTCTATTACGCTTCTAGAAAATACTCGCATTAGTTCTCTAGCAACGAACCGACATCCTGTAAGACTTGGTGTAAATCAGGACCCGAAATTCATCTTTGTCGTTGAAAGTCCTGCTAGGTCGAGAAGTCAAGTGGAACGTACCACACACCAGCAAGGAGCGTAGATTGATTGGACAACCCATGGAGAGAATTGCGGGTATACTTTTCTTAGCGACCTGTTCGTAGTTATTTTACACGCCCCTTTCCATTTCCTCCCTTTCCGCATTCTTCCACGTCGTCCACCGTTGCGATCCCACCGTAAACCCCGCCCAGACAACACCCGTGACACCAAGTTGAAGCATCAATACTGCTGCGATGTTCCCAGCACCCGTTATCCCAAGACCAAGGGGAAAAGTAAACAAAGAAGGATACATGTCCTTCGTAATTGAGCCCGCACTTGCCCTAATGGCATGCCCAAGAACTCTCACCATGAAAGCTTCGAACGGCATAACAATGATCCCGGCAACAATTTCCCTCAATCCTTCCGTCGCCATGATCGCAGGCAAAAGTGTGAGTCCTGTTATGCGATATTTCGTGTCATTCGATTCTCTAGGCTCATTAGCACTTCGCAATTCTGCAGACCACGTGCCGAGAGTGCCGAGCGGACTCTCGACTGCCTCTGCCGCTTCGACGTCGAAACTTATCAAGGTTGCATGTGGAATCTCCCCATCTTCGTCGTGACCAGAGTCCGAGTCTCGGTCATTAGGACGCGACCGTGGCTCCCTTTGTTCTACCGAGGGCAACCCTTCAAGTGCTCGCAGTGTTTGTTCATCCTGGGATGCTGATCTATCTCTAGCAGGTTGATCTGGTGTGTCATATTCGGCCGAGGGCTCAATCGACAAACCAGAAAACATACTATCTCCCGTTGGACGTGGTAAAAGGGTGTAGATGTGTTGATACGTCAGACGTGCTGCAATGTACTTCAATTTACCATGTATCAGAGTTGCAAGCAATGGTGCCACGGACGCAAGAACAGCGCCTCTCCAGTCCAGAATAGAAGTTGGCCAAGAGAATGCAGCGATCTGAAGTGGCGAACAAGTAGAAAATGGGATGAATGATGTGGGCGCTGGGAAGATTTGAGAGTATGGGATGAGGTTCAGCTGTTGGAGAATGGCAAACATGCGAAGATGTAAAGTGACATAGGCATGCCCAATATTGATTCTTTGTGGTAGTGTCAGCGAGGGGTCAGCACAACTCGCTTAAGGTAAGGGGGAAATCCAAAGAGTTTGTATTATCAGGCAACCCCAGAAGAGCGTTACATAGGACAGGAATAGCATATCGAACCCCAACTTACGTATGTTTCAGTGCGCCTTTCAGATTCGCTTGGCCAGGTAAGAGCTCTACAACGTCGCCATTCTCGTCTTCCTCCTCCCAGATCGCATCAAGGATTGTTTCCGCAAAGAACTCAACCCAGTCAGCAACATGATAGGCGACTACGGCAGGTAGACCCGCAGTTAATAGCCACAAGAGGCCATTCTGACTGATATCACGCTGAATAAATTGAAACAGTCCAATGTGAGATGAAGACCGGTAAAGCTACAGAGGTAAGAAGGTGACTCCTTAGTATAACAGATTGGGGGTATGTTCTTACCAAGATCCTGCGGCGTAGTCCAAGAACACCCCAAATTCCGCCGACCATCAAGGCCCTTCCCCACTCCATGGCTCGTATGCCCGTCAAGGTATCGCGATTCTTTTTGAACAGAATCTCGGTGGCCTGCACACGTGCAGCGATGGAGTCTTCTACGACACCCGTGACCTGCATCACTTCATTGGCAGCGCGCACGTGCTCACGCTCCCTTCTCTTCGTTTCAGGATTTCTTGGTCGGCCGTGGTCATTGTAAAGCTGATGATGACCCAAGGATGAGGATGAGGAGGCCTCTGGTGAGGGTGAAGAGGTTTCCACGACCTCGGATTCATATGGTCCTCGACCCTGCGTGCTTATTAGCATGCACATGCCCATGGACGTCGCTATCACATATTCACATCATGAAAGAACATACCAGGGCCGTGGCAGTCAAAGATTCCGATCGACCCATCGCTGGCGATTATGAGGCGGCGCACTGCCTAAATGAGCATCTCTCAGGTGGTTGTAAATCTATGATACTTATGATCCCTTTGAATTTTTTGCAACGGGACTGCAACGGGACCTTGCGTCAGGGTACTCTTGGATATAAAATAGGGTTACGCGAGTAGGGTTATACCTCTAGGAACTGAGGGAGCTCTTTAGCTCCATACCCCTGCAATCAAGGCGGTGAACATGCGGTGATTGGCAGAATCTCGAAGCTAATCCCAATATGGCTGTGGGGTACTAATAGCGACCAAAATTATTTTCTTCCATGCGAATGCGAAGTTAGAACACTGCTGGAACTGGAACCTCAACACCATGCCATTGCCAGCCCATTGAAAATATATCTACGTAAAAACCTATGCGCTGGTAATATTTTACCACTATTCAAGAATCCATCACTTTCTCTCCTCGGAATTCCACCACGATGGCTACCAAAGCGCCCTATCAAACAACATTTGACCCCGAGCGCACCATTCAACCCATCTACACTGGTGGCAGCGTCGCACTCGATCACTCCGGTCGCATTCTTGCAACGACCTTGGGAGAAGATGCGCTACTCACAGATTTAAACACCGGCCGCCAACTGGCGCGGATAGAAGGGGTATGCTATGCTCTTTTCTTTTCTTCCCCATTTGTTCCATATCGTATCTTGCGACTAACCTGATAAAAGGATGGCGAGGTTATTTCAACTCTCACATGTAAGTCTGCCGCTTCGATTTTGCGAGAAGACCAGCTCTAATTTACTGCGATCAGTGACCCCTTCCGCGTCACACCTCATTATCTGCTCGAGATCCCTTTCCATGCGAATATACTCTCTTAGGCCTTCCCCCGCCGCCAAATCCGAGATTCATTACCAATTACTGCGCACCCTGAAGCCACATTCCACGCCAGTCGTGGTTCTTGCGGTCGACCAAACAAGCACCCTGTTGGCAACCGGCGGGGCGGATGGAGTGGTCAAAGTCTGGGACATTCAAGGAGGGTATGTTACGCATACATTTAGAGGCCCAAACGTACTTGTATCTGCTTTGCATTTCTTCGAAATCGTTGCTGGAAATAAACAAGATCCATTGGGGATATCTGCTCGAAATCGCAAGAGTGTAGAGAAAAGTGGTGATGGAGAGCTGCAAAATGAGGCAGTGAGAGGCTTTCGATTGGCTTCTGGGGGTCAGGATGGAAAAGTCAGAATCTGGGATCTATTCAAACGGGCTTCTATCGCAGTCCTGGATTCACATGTATCCGATGTTCGTGCTCTGGATTATTCCGCAGAGGAAAATGCGCTCTTAACGGGCAGTAGAGACAAAACGATTATGTGGTGGGATGCGAGAACGTGGAAAGTCCGAAAGGTTGTTCCGGTCCTCGAAGAAGTCGAAGCTGCTGGGTTTCTGGAATGTGGGAGACTTGTCTACGCGGGTGGTGTAAATGGTAATATCCGAGTCTGGCAGTCTAACAATGGGCGAGAAGTCACTCATCCACAAGCACCAAAATCCGAGGCAGAAGCGATTGTGGATGGCTTTCGGGTATCGAACGCGGCATTCATCTTGTCCATACACTCGGATCATACCATGACTTTACATTCAACAAAATCACTCGAAGATATCGGAAGTGCAGACATGATTTCAGGCTTGGAAGAGTTACGGCGAATATCTGGTACCCATGATGAAATTATCGATCTTGGGTATCTTCTCCCCGATCGCTCACTTCTGGCATTGGCAACCAACTCCGAAGAGGTTCGAATTGTATCACTCGCACAGTCCGAGGAATCTAACAGTTCAACCTATTTTGGCGCAGATGTCGCGCAATTAGCAGGTCACGAGGATATTGTGATTTGTCTTGATATCGACTGGTCTGGGCATTGGATAGCTACTGGCGCAAAAGATAACACAGCACGTTTATGGAGGATCGATCCTGAAAATTCCTCATTCGCTTGTCACACCATTTTCGCGGGTCATGCGGAATCTCTTGGTGCTATTGGTCTTCCACACTCTCCGCCCGCAGAGTCCTCAGCAGCTTTCAAACTTCCTCTTGATCACCCACCTGCATTTCTTCTTACTGGTTCTCAGGATCGAACTATCAAGCGATGGGATGTCCCTTCCGCCACCTTTGCGAGCCAAAAGGCACCAAGAGCTATTTATACCCGTAAAGCTCATGACAAAGATATCAATGCTATTGATATCGATCGCACTTCGCAGTTATTTGCCTCGGCTTCGCAGGATAAGACCGTGAAGATTTGGTCACTTGAAGAAGGAGAAGTACAAGGAGTCCTTCGTGGTCACAGACGTGGTGTGTGGTCAGTTAAATTTGCACCAAGGGGTACGCCAAATATTGTAGGGGACAGTGGACCAGCTGCTGGCAAAGGACTCGTTCTCACTGGAAGTGGTGATAAGACTGTCAAAATATGGAGTCTCTCTGATTACAGTTGTTTGCGAACATTTGAAGGCCATACAAACAGTGTTCTGAAAATAGCTTGGTTGAGTGTCCCTAAAGCTGAGGAAAGGGGACGAAAACATGTCCATGTTGTGAGTGCTGGAGGCGACGGTCTAGTAAAGGTGTGGGATGCCAATACTGGAGAAGTTGCATGCACCTTAGACAACCATGAGGATCGTGTTTGGGCCTTGACAGTCAACCCAGCTACGAATATGGTTGTCTCTGGTAGTGGGGATTCCACCATTACATTTTGGAAGGATACGACGTCGGAAACGCAGGCTGCCTCTACAGCAGCAGCAACTCAATTTGTTGAGCAAGAACAAGAACTTCAGAACTACATACATTCCGGCTCCTATCGCTCAGCCATAACTCTGGCTCTTCAACTCAACCACCCCGCTCGCCTCCTTTCCCTTTTCACGACTGTATCCACAAGCTCGCCTGACCCATTGAGCTTATGCGGGTCCAAGGCAGTTGACGAAGTTCTAGGCTCATTATCTGATTCACAGATATTCACTCTACTGCTCAGAATTCGAGATTGGAATACCAATGCACGAACAGCACCTGTCGCACAGAGAATTCTTTGGACGTTGGTGAAGAGTTATCCTACAGCGCGATTGTCCGGTCTAAAGGTAAAGGGGGGTAATATGAAGGAGGTTTTGGATGCCTTGAAGGTTTATACTGAGAGGCATTATAGAAGGATGGAAGAGCTGGTAGATGAGAGTTACTTGGTCGAGTATACTTTACGAGAGATGGATGGAATGGGCCTTGTTGATGTCGCTGAGAAATCAGAGGACCTTTTACTGGTGGATGGGGAACAGGATGTTATCATGGTGTAAAATTGGAGGCCTTCATATAGAGGCTTATTATGGTTGTACATATTCGTGGAGTAATTTTGGCAGTCAGGGATTGTTTTCAATATGCTAAAGGGTGATGATTGGTTTTTGTTAAACTTAATTGATAAGAAGATTCTAGAAGGGGCGTGAAGGGGCAAAGAAGACTGGTGGCCAGTTATGGGATAATTTATCTGAAGCCATTTCTGATTTGAAGAACTAGATTCACTATGAAGCTAATTAACATTGGTACAAGTTTAGCCTGATATTTATTTCCTGACATGTGACACTTTTCCATACTTGATCAGCCTTTGTAGCAGCATTCCCCATCTGGATTCATAAGCTCTAGAAAGAGCTTCAATTCGTGTAAAATGCGATCCGATTTGTTCTTTATCCTTTATGTCTTCTCCAGCTTGACTTGCACTACATTGGCTTTGCGATATAATGAGCCAAGAGTAACCAAGTTGGCACAAGCTAGGAGCGCATCTAGTCCTGAACCAGCCATACTCCCATATCTGTTGAAGCGACGTGATTTTGATGTTGATGGTCCTGATTTCTGTGGATTCAGTGACGCTGAGGAAGGTATGAAGCCATGAACCAATACGACCAAGGTGGTCTGTCCATTGTTGCTGAACCTACACATAGATGATCCATGGCAATGTACAGACGCCCAACAGACCTGTGTAATGCATACAGATTTGAAGGTTCAAGCCTGATGCGACACCGTCACAAAAGTAGCACATTGCGATCTTCATACTGGATGTAAGAACGATTACTCTAAGACCATCTCTGATGCTGATCCTTTGATGCTACTATGGTATGCCAGAACTGCCTAAGACTAAAATCATTTATTGCTGTCCTATTATTTACAGCAAAGATATAGATTCAACCTGCGCTACTATCACTTATACATCCAAGTTTCTCTCTTACGTATGTCACCTAATTTAAACAATCTTTGGTCCTAAACACTGCTGACAGTAGAGGAAGGCCTGTGTTATTGATCCATCAAACCTCCCCAAAACCATTGACACCACCTACATAAAACAGCCAAAGAATGCTAAGACTGTAGATTATGAGATGGTTGGGAAGAAAGAGCTAGGAGATCCAGTCACGAGTTCCTCTTCGAAGTCTTCCTCACGATCCTCGACAACTTTAACGACCTCGTATATATTATCTATTTTATATAGCTATTAGTATTAGACACCTAAGGACAGACAGGTACGTATAATAGCTAGGTAAACCTAGGAATAGCTAGGAACACCTAAGACTCGATACTAGAGCTAGGAATAGCCAGGCAAACCAAGGACTCGATGCTAGAGCTAGGAATAGCTAGGTAAACTAAGGACTGGATGCTATAGCTAGGAATAGCTAGGAACAGCTAGGACATAATCAGAGCGAACAGTGACCGACTTGAGCGAACGAGCTTTAGCGAGTGAGCGACGTGGGTCACGTAAGCGTAACTACTTCAGAGGGTTTGAATGTGAACTAAAAATGGATTATACAGGTTGACCACGGGACGTCTCGGAGTGGTTAATCTGAATAGCGGCGGTGTAAGAGAGCTGGTAGAATGCTTGATTGAGAAGTTATATGCCTGTTTAGTGTAAACTTTGGGCTAAACTTCCTTTACTCGGCTGGATTTTTCACGTGCGCTCCTCTATTAGGTTTAGGTGTTCATACAGGTTGACCACGGAACGTCTCCAAGTGGCCAATCTGAATGGCGGCGGTGTGAGGAACTGGCAGAATTCTTGATTTAGCTATACTCGAGTAAAAGCTAGCTAGCTAGCCAGCTAAACAGAGAGACAGCCAGCTAGCTAGATAGCTAAACAGCTAGCGTGAGAGCCAGCCAGCGAGCCAGCTAGCGAGACAGCCAGCCAGCCAGCCAGCCAGCCAGCCAGCCAGCCAGCCAGCCAGCCAGACAGCCAGACAGCCAGCCAGACAGGTAGGCAGCTAATACAGCTATACAGGTAGACAGCCGGACAAGCAGTAAGCTAGAAAGGACGAGAAGGCTTAATTATTTAAAGAATATCCTAAGGCTCTATTCTAAAACGTTACCGTTTTATACGATTTTAGTACTACTATGGGCGGGTCGAGTATACGTTTATACTAATGTTTATCCTAAAATCTACAATATACTAATATGTGCCCTAGTACAAAAAAACTTATATTCTTAATAGCGCTTACGTGACACTGTTCGCTCTGAAATTACATAAAAAGGAACGAATTTATGTCAACGTGTCTTATACTAGAGCTAGGAATAGCTAGAAGGAATACGCACTTAATTTAATAGATAGAACGATTTTGTCTTATCTTTATAAAGGTAGAACAATGGGTAGGTAAAAGTAGGTAGTAAAAGTAGGTAGTAAAAGTAGGTAGTAAAAGTGGTAGTACTATATAGAATAGCTACTAGTAGTATAGTGAGAAAGGTATAAATTAAACGCCCTACTATATAGCTGTACTAATATATTACGTGATCTTTAAAATTTATACACCTATAGCCCTATGTCTAAATCCTATATAGTACTTAAAATTAGCCCTAATTACTATATATAAACTCGAGAAGATTAGAAAAGAAAAAAAGAATCACTCTCTCTAGCTACCTTCTTTTTTATCTAAGTACTTTTTAGGCTCTATTACTACTTTAGGGACTACTTTCGGACTACTTTCGAATTACTTTTTAACCTACTTTTACACTACTTTCTAACTACTTTCGGGCCCTTAATTAACTTAGAGTTAGATTATAGTTGAAATATAGTTGAAATATACTTTAATCTCTAACCTAGATTCGATTCTAATTCGACTTAAATCGAACTCTATTCTACTATATAGTTAAATTATAGTTAAATCATATTTAGACCCTCTAAAGCGAGTTGAACTATAGTTAGACTATAGTTAGATATAGATTAAACTATGTTTAAACTATGTTTAACAACTAGTTAACCTTTATATAGTAGGCACGTAAGTACTATCAAGCGCGATAACTTTCTCGACCGCGGGATTAATAGTATTTACAATAGATATAAGTACGCCTAAACAATTCCTTCTAATAAATAAGTACTTATTAGAACAAGGCTTAATTGACAACCGCCTCGCCGCTTAAGTACTACGTACTCGACTTAATCTACTAGTTACCTACTTCTATGTTATATATAGATTGAATTAAAGGATAGTAGAGCTATCTAGTTTATCGCTTATATAATTACCTACAACTAGGAGTATTACTTCTTATTTTAATATAATATTCGTTATATTTAATAGTAAGATAAACAAGTGGGTAAAGTATAATATATAGGTATAATAATATATAGAGATATAACTATTTATACTATATATATACTTACTTAGTACCTATTTTAGCGATAGTACTATAGTAGCGAGGTACTACTATCTTTTTAAAGTCGACAATATTAGTATTAACGTAAATTACTAGTTAGAACTATATAAGAGCCTAAACGGGAGATCTCGTATAGTACGTACTTAGGTGCCTACTATACAAAGGTTGACTAGTAGCTAAACATAGTTTAAATATAGTTTAATCTATATCTGACTATAGTCTAACTATAGTCCGACTCGCTTTAGAGGATTCAAATATAATTCAACTATAATTCAGCTATATAGTAGAATAGAGTTCGATTAGAATCGAATCTAGGTTAGAGATTAAACTATATTTCAACTATAATCGAACTATAAGTTGATTAAAGTTGATTAAGAGTCCGAAAGTAGTTCGAAAGTAGTCCGAAGGTAGTTCGAAGGTAGTTCGAAAGTGATCTGAAAGTGATCTAAACGTAGTTCGAAGGTGATCCGACAGTAGTTAGAAAGTAGGTATAGTAATAGAGCTAAAAAAAGTACTTAGATAAAAAAGAAGGTAGCTAGAGAGAGTGATTTTTTTTTCTTTTCTAATCTTCTCGAGTTTATATATAGTAATTAGGGCTAATTTTAAGTGCTATTCAGGATTTAGATATAGGGCTACAAGTGTACAAATTTTAAAGAGCACGTGATATATTAGTATAGCTAGGTAGTAGGGCGTTCGATTCGCACCTTCCTTGCTATACTACTACTACTTTTACCACCTACTTTTACCTACCTGTTCTACCTTTACAAAGACAAGACAAAATCTTTCTATCTACTAAATTAAGTACGCATTCCTCCTGGCTATTCTACACCAGCTAACACTCGAGTCCTAGCTTCTCCTGGCTATTCCTGGCTCTGGCATCGAGTCCTGGCTTTTCCTGGCTGTTCCTGGTTCTGGCATCGAGTCCTTGGTTTGCCTGGCTGTTCCTGGCTCTGGCATCGAATCCTTGGTTTCCCTGGCTGTCGCTCGAGTCCTGGCTGTTCCTCGCTGTTCCTGGTTCTGGCATCGAGTCCTTGGTTTGCCTGGCTGTTCCTGGTTCTGGCATCGAATCCTTGGTTTGCCTGGCTGTCCCTGCGAGTACTGGCTTTACCTGGCTGTCGCTCGTGTCCTGGCTCTGGCATCGAGTCCTTGGTTTGCCTGGCTGTTCCTGGCTGTCGCTCGAGTCCTGGCTATTCCTGGTTCTGGCATCGAGTCCTGGCTCTGTGTCCTGGCTGTCGCTTGTGTCCTGGCTCTGGCATCGAGTCCTTGGTTTGCCTGGCTGTTCCTGGCTGTCGCTCGAGTCCTGGCTTGTCCTGGCTATTCCTAGGCTTGCCTCGCTGTCGTACGTACTTGTCTGTCCTTAGGTGTCTAATACTAATACCTATATACGACAGAAGATACGCCGACGAACGACGAACGATAGTAAGGATATTAGGAAGTGAGATATAAGGAAGTGGGATATAAGGAAGTAGGATATAAGGAAGTAAGGTTACAAGGAATAAGGGCTAGCTATAGTAGGGTAGATATGATTACTATAGCATTTGTTGTAATACGACGTGTTCTATAATAGTAGCGTAGCCACGAAAATAACACGAATAAATTAGAACCTATCTAGACCTGATTCGGAATAGCTTTCGACTAGCTTCGGAACAGCTTTCGACTAGCTTCGGAATAGCTTTTGACTAGCTTCGGAACAGCTTCCGATTATCTAGCGGATTAGGGTCCGACCAGATCAAGGAGTTATCCCCGGCCGGAAGCTATTCGGATATGAGTTCGGCTATAGGGTGAACTATAGTTAGAAAGTGATCCGAAGGTGGTTAGAATGTAGTTGGAATGTGATCTGTAAAAAAATTTAACTTGTGTTGAATATAGGTTGAACTGGTGTGGGAATATAGTTCAACTAGTAGTTGACCCTTCTATAGTCTGGCAGTAAAGTGCTTACGTTTGTAAAAGAAGCGAAAGGAAAGAATCGGAAATAGTATCCCCTCAGCTGCGGCCAGGACCTCCCTAGACCGTGTACAATTAAGGTTGACCAATAGGAACCGCTCGTTTCATGAGTTTTAGTTGAAAAATGTATTGTAATTGATGAAAACTATAGAAACAAGGCCTTTCTTTATATAACCACACGTCGAATGTATTATAGGCGAAGTTTGTTTAATGTCGTACCGATTCTGATTAGTTATTATTAGCAATTGTACCTAATACAAGTATTATACAACTCTTTTAGGCTCATAGTCTATACCAGGCTCTTTTAAGGGCGTAACATCTAGACGGCGAGTTTCTATATCCGTAAAATCTCTATAAGTCGATTCTAGTATTAGAGTAGTAAAATAATATATGATTAGATCAATAATAGTAGTGTTGTTTACACTCTAGAAGTTGGTAGAGAAGTTGGTGTTGCTACCTGACGCACGGACCACCTAGTGAGGTCCTGGCCGCAGCTGAGGGGATACCTAAATAGGAAAAGAAAAAAGGATTGTAAAAAGTAAACTATAAACCTATGCCCCCTAAACCTTGGCTATTTCCACCGCTTTCTTAGTACGCTATACGCTATATTTTAAGTACTTCAGAGGGCGAGGCTTATAAATATATCGATCTATATATTAGTAAATTTAGTTAGTTTATACCTAGCTTAAAGTTAGTTAATAGTATCTTTAAGATCCTTACTACTATCTTTAATAACCCCTATATTAAAACTAAGAGCCTTTATAAATTAAGTACCCTTTAGTAAGATAATATAAGAAATAATAGGTTTCTAGCTTACTCCTTATCCCTTTATACTATTTTATAATCTGGAGGTATTAAGGCTAATTGATATAAATAATTAGAATCTTAGACAACTATATAGTAGGGTAGATAGGATTATTGTAGCATTTGTCGTAATACAACGTGTTCTATATAATAGTAGCGTAGCCACGAAAATAACGCGGATAAATTAGAACCTATCTAGACCTAATTTAGAATAGCTTTAGACCTAATTCGGAACAGCTGTAGACTAGCTTTAGAATAGCTTTAGATATAGTTTAGATTAGCTTCCGATTATTTAGCGGATTAGAGTCGGTTTAGATTAAGGAGTTATTTCGGGTCCGTAGGTGATTAGATTGTGTTTAACTGTGGTTAAAAAGCAGTTAGAATGTGATCGGTAAAGAAATCTAACTTTTATTTGATATAGGTTGAGCTAGGATAGGATTATAGTTCAACAAGTAGTTAACCCTTCAATAACATAGCAGTACAGTAGAAGCTATATAAGTAAGTAGGTTAAAAAGTATCGATTTACTTGTATCTATAACTACGAGTAAAGCTATCTATATATACTAAGTGTCCTTGTTCCCTTCCGCCGACTCTAGCGTTCCTAAAAGTCTTAGCCTTTAGCTAAGGCTACGCGTGTTCCTGATTTACAATAAGGCTATACTTTAGATTTGTAATAAGGTTCTATTCTAGATTTCATAAGGGTGTGTTCTAGATTTGTACGTTCCCAGCCGTGTACGTCTAACACATACGATTAGCCTTTTAGCTAAGGCCGCGTTCTAGTGTTGTCCGTTTAGTATATACGTGTTCTAGCCGCGTCTGTTCGACACTATATGGATACTTGTCCTTATATAGTTATTATTAAGGATTAAGTGTGTAGCGTTGAATGTATAGTACGTGATACCGCTTTTTCAACATCAACAGTTATTATTAGGATCAAGTGGGTAGTATCGAGTGCCTAGCACGTGATACTTATATTCTAATATTAACAATAGCGATATCGATTTAAATATCGACTATAAGCGATTCGAAAAGACAATTTATATCGCGAAAAATGTTAAGCTCAATATTAATATAATACTATGCTGCTATACTATAGAAGGGTTCACTACTAGTTAAACTATAGTCCGATACTAGGTCAACCTATATTTAATACAAGTTAGGTTTTTTTACCGATTATATTCTAACTACTAAGTACTTACTAGTAGTACTAAATACAGTTTTAACTATAGTTGAACACGGTTGAACATATATCTACTCACCTACGGACCTGGGATACTAACTACTTAATCTAATCGGACGCTAATCCGCTGAATAAGGACGCTAATCTAATATAGATCTAAAGCTATTCCGAAGGTAGTCTAGATCTAGTCTAAAGGTTATCTACAGCTATTCCGAATTAGGTCTAGATAGGTTCTAATTTATTCGTGGTATCTTCGTGGCTACGATACTATTATAGAACACGTCGTATTACGACAAATGCTATAATAATCCTATCTACCCTACTATAGGAAGCAAAGGTAGGTTGTAAAAGTAAGTAGGAAAAGTGGTAGTACTACGTAGGATAGCCTCTCTAGTAGTAAAGCAAGGAAGGTACGAATCAAACGACCTACTATGTAGCTGTAGTAATATATCACGTGATATTTAAATTTTGTAAACTTATAGCCCTATATCTAAATCCTACATAGCACTTAAAATTAGCCCTAATTACTAAACAAAAACTGGAGAAAATTATAAAAGGAAAAAAAGTATTCTCTATAGATAAACCTTTTCTCTTTAGTACTTTTTAGGCTCTATTTATACTACTAGAACCTGTTTGTTAGAGCTTCTAAGCTTTTAATTAGATACTAAATAGTAGTTAAACTTTTAATCTACTGATAGTAGATAGCTTAATATAAGTCAAAGCTCGTTAGATACTAGAATTAATTTAAATACTATTTAACTATGTTTAGACTACTTTTAGACTACTTTCGAACTACTGTCAGACTTTCGAAATATAGTTTAATCTCTAACCTAGATTTAATCTTAATCAAACTTAAGGTAAACTCTATTCTACTTGTTTAAAGGTTATTTATATATATATAATAAAATGATAAGAAGTAATAATAATTATATAATTATATAATATGAATATCGTCTTAGGCTGTTATCATGTGATATAATCAAGTGAATAAGGATGAAAAGAATCGATTAACTTATCCTAATTTTGCCGGGGATCCTAGCCCTCTATATACTAATTCTCGTCTACGCTCTACATACCTAGTTTACCTAGGCTGCCTAGTACATCTACGTATACTTTAGCTAGTACTCGGTATATACCCATGTCCGGTGTCTTGTCCTTTGTCGAGGTGTTGAGTGTGTAGTTATTATATATATATAGATCACGTCACCGCCTAGTAGCGTCGATCTTAACAAGAAGAGCTTACTTATAAGGACGAGTATATAGACTATAACTGCTTAGTGTTAACTACTCGAGGACGAATCGAACGATTAGGACTACGTTTAAGAAATCACGAATCACGTGACCCGCGTTAATAACGCGATAGTCTTACTCTTATATAAAAGGACAAGTCTAAATAAGAATTAGACGATGAAAAAGCAATAAGCGATAGCGATAGCGATAGCGATAGCGATAGAGACAACGATATTAATAAATCAGCCCTAGACGATAATAGGGCTAGGCAAGAAAAGACCCTAGACAATAGAACTAAGGACGTAGGAGGCTATAACCTAAGAAAACAAACAAGAGCCTCTCCTAGACCAAATCTTAAACCTAACTCCCTTGATAATATACACCCTAATATCCTAAAGAATCAACAAACTATAGCCCCTATTAGCCCTGAGTCGCCAAATATCTCTAGCTTATTTAAGCTCTAAAACACGCTCTAACGATTCTAGAAAGGTTGTTCTAAACAAACAACCTAATATAACTATTAAAGAACTAAAGGCCTATAAAAAAGTAATCTCTAACCTAAACCTATATAAAGACTCCTAGATTCGATTTATATAAGTGGAGGTAACACATATAGCTGATACAAGCTAGAAAGCTATATCTATAAAAGATACTAGGTCTATAAACAAAAAGAATCAAACGGAGTTATTAAATTTAGGTAACGATTTATAGCTAAAGGCTTCGAAAAACCATCTATAAGCAACTATATCGATTCTTTTATAGGATTTATCAAGGGAATAAGCTAGAAAGTCCTCTTTACACTAGCGTTACTAAATAACCTAATCATCTAGAAAATCAATATAGTATTACCTTTTATATTATTAGAAGGTTATTTATATAATATACTAATAAAGTGATAATAAGAAGTAATGATAAAGGAATAATTAAATAATAAAAATATCGTCTTAGGCTATTATTATATGATAATAGTCAAGTGAATAAGAATGAAAAGAATTGATTAACTTGTGCTAATTTTACTAGGCACCCTAGCTCTCTATATATAAATTCTTTTCTACGCTCTACATGCCTATTTTAGCTATACCTAGCCTAGCTCTATATACCTAGTGCAACCCTAGTGTAATTAGCCAGCCTAGTCTAGCTGTATCTAGCCCGTTACTCTCTTTAGAGACGCGGGCCTCTCGTCTATAATAGCCGCGCTTAAAGAAGCGAAACTTAGGTTTACTATAAGGTTAAAAATAGTAGACGCTAAACACCTACTTACGTGCCTACTATACAAAAGTCAACTAGTAGTTAAACATAGTTAGACTATAGTTTAATCTATATCTAACTATAGTCTAACTATAGTTCGACTTACTTTAGAGGGTTTAAATATAATTTAACTATAATTTAACTATATAGTAGAATAGAGTTCGATTTTAGTCGAATTAGAATTGAATCTAGGTTAGAGATTAAACTATATTTTAACTATAATCTAATTCTAATTTAATTAAGAGTCCGAAATTAGTCTGATAGTAGTCTGAAAGAAGTTCGAAAGTGGTTCTAAAGTAGTTCGAAAGAGGTTCGAAAGTGATCCGAAAGTGGTAGTCCGAAAGTAGTTATAACGTAGGTGGTACTAATAGAGCCTAAAAAGTACTTAGAGAGAAAAGAAGGTAGCTATAGAGAGTGATTCTTTTTTCTTGTCTACTTTTCTCGAGGTTTTATATAGTAATTAGGGCTAATTTTAAATGCTATATAGGATTTAAATATAGGGCTACAAGTGTACAAATTTTCAAGATCACGTAATATAATAGTACAGCTATATATATAGTAGGGCGTTCGATTCGCACCTTCCTTGCTATATACTACTAGTGGCTATTCTACGTAGTACTACTACTTTTGCCACCTACTTTTACCTACCGATTGTTCTACCTTTACAAAGATAAGACGAAATCGTTCTATCTATCGAATTAAGTGCGCATTCCTCCTGGCTATTCTACGCTTGCTCTAGCATCGAGTCCTAGCTTGTCTTAGCTTTACCTGGCTCTAGCATCTAGTCCTTAGTTTACCTAGCTGTTCTTAGCTCTAGTATCAAGTCCTAGGTTTGTCTAGCTGTCGTAGGTACTTGTCTGTCCTTAGGTGTCTAATACTAATAGCTATATACGACAGATAATACGTAGACGAGCCACAAACGATAGTAAGGATATAAGGAAGTAGTACTATACTACCAAACTATAGAAGGGTCAACTACTATTCGAACACTAGTTCAACCTATATTCAATATAAGTTAGATTTTTTTACCGATTATATTCTAACTACTTTCTAACTACCTTTAGATTACTTTCGGATCACTTTCGAACTATAGTTCACCCTATAGCTCAACCTATATCCGAACACCTTTGGGCCGGGGATAACTCCTTGATCTGATCGGACCCTAATCCGCTAAATAATCGGAAGCTATTCTAAAAGTAGTCGAAAGCTGTTCCGAAGCTAGTCGAAAGCTGTTCCGAAGCTAGTCGAAAGCTATTCTAAAGCTAGTCGAAAGCTATTCTAAAGCTAGTCTATAGCTGTTCTAAAGGTAGTCTACCGCTATTCTAAATTAGGTCTAGATAAGTTCTAATTTATTAGTATTATTTTTGTAGCTATACTACTATTATAGAACACGTCGTATTAGAACAAATACTATAGTAATTATATCTACCCGACTATAGCTAGCCCTTATTCCCTATATTATCACTTCCTTATATCCCACTTCCTTGTATCCTACTCCCTTATATCTTACTTTCTTATATCCTTACGATCGTTTGTCGTTTGTCGTTCGTCGTTTGTCGTTCGTCGTTTATCTATATATTATGTCAGGGTGGGCAATAGAGTAGATTGTCCGCAAGGAGAGAAGGAGAACTCCTCGCGGTGGAACTAACTAAATAGCTATGGAACCCAGAATACCCCGCACTTGTACTAGCACTATTCACTTTCGCTTACCCCGCACTTGTAAGCAATACCCCTTATTCACTCTCGCTTATACCCCGCACTTTACCCCTATTTACCTAAGCGACTAACATGTGTAAATCTATTTACCATAGAACTCGAAATCGAACCTTTATATAAGGCCCCCTCTTATACTAAAACCCTACTACTTAAGCGCTTCGAGCAGCCTGTAGTTCCTTAGAAGTAGGTTGTAACTTATTAGGAAAAGAACGATAGAATAGAGCGCGAGATATAGACGCCGAAAAGACGTTTTTAAGAGGCTCCTAGGTACTCTCGTCGTAACCTCGCTACTGAACAAGATACTAAAATTGGCCGTCCTAACGCCTAGAGTCGACGATTTTATCGATAGCCTAGAGCTCGTGACTACTATTATTAAGTGCCACTAGTATTACTGGCGGATTAGACTGGCTAGGAAGCGGAGTGCCCGCCGAGGGACGTAGTAAATTAGTGTAAAAGACTGGGTAGATAGACTTAAGCTCGGGTGGCAAGTCTAGTTTATAAGCGTGCGAGTTGACCTTCTATAACACGCGGAATAGGCTAATAAACTTAGCGTTAAACTTCGGAATAGGACGCGTAGATAAGATATTCTTAGTACTTAATAGTACTAAATCGCCTACTCGATAGTCAGGAGCAGGAGTTCTCGAATTGTTAGCCGAGGATTCTATAGAGTCCCGAGCAGCTAGTAGATTAGTTTAAAGTAGTTCGAGGATTTCTTGTATTTTTTGTGCGAACTGCGTGCTAGCTAGTTCTTTTAGTGACAAAGAATCTAGGTCTCTTGGTGGTAAAAAACTTAGCCTAGGATGGTAACCGTGGTTTATAAAGAAGGGGGACATTCTAGTCGAACTATTTATAATATTCCTTATAGCGAATTCTGCTAAAGGAAGGTATTATACCTACTTCTTCTGGGCGAAGTCTAAATAAAGTCGAAGATATTTCGCTACCGACTTATTTATAATTTTAGTCTGGCTATTAGTCTTAGGGTAGTATGTTGTCGAGAGCTATACCTGAATTTATAGTATCTTACAGACAGCTTTCTAGAAGTTAGATATAAATAAGGTTCCTCGATCAGAGACAATTAAACTAGGGAGTCTGTAGAGCTTCTAAATATCTCGAACGAAGACGTGAGCTAAGTCGGGGGCGGTTATAGTCGTCTTACAAGGAATGATATGGCAGTCCTTAGAGAGTCTGTCGGTTACTACTATTATCTAGTTAAAGCCGTCTACTTGAGCGATAGGTCCTATAAAATCTATAGACAAGTCGGTCTAACGTTAAAGTGGAAGTAGGAGTGGTTTTAGAGTACCCTGATAGCGAAGTTGAGAGTGCTTGTTACAAGCGCAATTCTCACAAGCTTTATAAAACTGAGCTATATTGTAGTAAAGTTTTAGCCACTAATAATAGCGGGAAATTAACTCGAACAGCTTGTTTCGTCCTAGGTGGCCGCTTTCGACGGAATCGTGGCTCTTTTAAAGTAGCCACACGCGTAAACTAGTATTAGGAACGTATAAGCAATCCCGAAAGTATAACTAATTATCGTAGATCAGACACTCCGATAGCGATACCTCTTTAGAGTGTAGGGTACGGTCTACCCGATTTATTTCAGTAGATATTCGTTTCTAAAAGGGGTCGTTAAGATAACCCTCCTCGAGTATATAAGTAATCCTCTAGTTATTAGATTCCTCTATCTCGTCGAGTTAAATAGGTGACAAGCGTAAGGCTAGGTCTAAATTACGTCCTTTAAGTAGGGCCTAGTCTTAGCATTTTAGGCGAGGGTCGTTCGAGTCCTAGGGCAAATCTTAGGAGCGGCGAGTTAAAGAATCGGGCTTAACAAGGTCTTTTACGGGGGCCACTTTAATAATAAAGTTAAAAGAAGACAAGAACTTACTCTAGCGTACTTAACGTCGAGTAAGATACTTAGTAGTTATAAAATACTTAAGATTCTAGTAGTCTGTAATAACTAAAATAGGGTATTCGATACTGGCCAGCTTAGCTCGCTAAGATTCGAAAGCTTATATAATAGCAAGGAGCTCCTTGTCGTAGATCTTATAATTATACTCGGCGGGATTAAAGACCCTAGACATAAACGTAATAGGGTGTAAAACGCTATTAAAGTACTAAGAAAGTATCGCGGCCGAAATAAAATCCGAAGAGTTATATTCTAAGACGACTTCTTTAGTATAATCGAAGTGTCGAAGAATAGGGGCTGAAACAAAGGCTCGCTTAAGGGTCTAGAATACGTGCTTACAATCTAAATCCTAGGACTAGGACACACCTTGCCGGGATAAGAAGTTAAGAGGTTTAACGATATACAAGAAGTCCTTAATAAAGCGACGGTAAAAGTTAGAGAACCTAAGGAAGGCTTGTAAGTCCTTAAGGTTAGACGGGGTTTACTAGCGAACTACTATAGAGACTTTCTCTAGGTCTATTCGTACCCTCTCAGTGTTAATTATCATACCAAGGTACTTAACCTCTTATACTTCGAAATCGTACTTCTTTATATCTAAATTTAGTCCCGCGGCTTAAAGAGTATTAAGGACTTGGTAGACGTACTAGCGATAGGATTAAAGGTCATCGGAATAGACTAGTACGTCGTCTATAAAAGTAGTATAAAAGATGTCTAGGAACGGGCGGAGGACCTTGTTGATTCGGGCTTAAAAAGTAGTAGGTGCGTTAGTAAGGCCGAAAGGCACAATAAGGGACTCGAATAAGCCGTATCTAGTGTTGAAAGCAGTAAGCTATTCGTCTCCTTCCTTTATCCTAATTCGATTAAATATAGCGATGACGTCGAGCTTTATAAAGTATCGGGCTTTGCTTAAGCGTTAAAGAGTCTCCTGAATTAGTAGAATAGGATACCGGTTCTTAATAGTAATATCGTTAAGGAGTCGATAGTCTACGTAAAAGCGGAGGCCACCGCTAGGCTTCTTTGTAAATAAAACTGGTGATATTGTAGGTGAGGTGCTCGCTTGGATAAAGCCTTTGTCTAACTGTTCCTTAAGGTACTTTTGTAAAACTAGAAGCTCTAGTTTAGACATATTATATAGTTTACTATAAGGTAGAGTCTTATTAGGCTTAAGTTCGATATAGAGATCGTAATCCCGGTGTAGTGGTAGGGTATCGGCTACGTCTCTGTCAAAAAGTGGTAAGTGACGGTGGTAGTGTTGTAGTAATAGAGAAGTAGGGTTGACTTCTAAATTTAGTCGTAAAGCGATTTCTACGTCCTCTATTAATACGCTACGTAAATAGAGCTCCGAGGCTCTCTATCGTCGAGTTCTAGGGATATCGAAGTTAGACAGGGATAAAAAACCCTCCTATAAAATACGCTCTATCCGCTAAGGGCTATTAAGATTCTTAAGACGAATCTAACGAGGTTCCTTAACTAAAGAGTCGTCTAAAACTATCCCCGACCTCTATAAATGCTGATCAATCTTAAAGAGGGATAAAGAGAACACCTTAACTCTATAAGTCTTTGTAAGCGTATGAAAAGCGGTAGCGCCTACTTTCCGCGGCAGTGGTGCTCGGTTCTCCTCCCTTATATAGGTAACCCGTATAGTATCTAATCTTTTCGGAATATAGTAGGCTTTATAAAACCCTGAACAAAAGTCGATAACTCGTCCTGCCCAGTCTACGTTCGGATTGTAGAGAGCTAGCTAAGGTTGCCCTAGAATAATATTGTAAGATACTAGCGTAGTAACGTAAAACCGCTACTAACGTTTAATATACTTACTAATAATTAAATCTAAAGTAATAGTATATATAATAGCACCTATAATAGAAGGTCGTCTGTCTATAATATAAAGACTTTATAGCCGAGCGAGTGGTTTAAAAATAAATCTATTTTGTTACGCGTAGGTAGAATTAATAAAATGTTAAGCTAAGGCACTAGAATCAAGTATATAATAAGTAGTAGAAGTAATATATAGGTTGTTAGTATTCGTAGAATCTTTAAAAACAACTTTACAAGGGACTTCTATAACGTTCTTCTACCTTTCCTCTAATGTAGAGAGCCTTAATGTCCTATTCCTTTTACGTCTCTAATAGCGACTATCGCTAGAGACTATACTTTTCTCGCCTTATCCTTCTTCGCCTTTACTTCTTTCGCCTTCTCTAATTTAGGACAGGGAGTCTTTAGATTATAGTTAGGCGAGTCGTAGTAGAAGTATAAGTTATACTTAGTCTAGTATTCCTTCCGAGCCTTCTTCTCCTCTGGCGTATTTACGCGCTTCTTGTCCTCGATATCCTTCTTTGTCTAAATCACCTTACTACCAATCCTTAGAGCGTCTAAATCTATAGGGTTACCACTAGGTTCCGCCGAGATAGGAGTAGGCAGGAGAATAGGTTGTGTACCACTAGCAGGCTTCTTATTAAGGAAATTCTCGCTAAAAACGCGGCGGCAGACGTGGTCGGCATCTCGTATAAGGGAGGCTAAATTCGTCAGATCGAGTCTGTCGCTGTAGAGGGGGTTCTATAAGACGCCATTAGTAACTCTCGAATCTAGGGCATTTTATAGTAGGGTGTAAGCTTTATATCCTTAAGAGTGTACTACTATATAAAGGGACAGGAAGTTAGCGAGGAAGTCGCTAGTTCTTATATTACCTTGTTAAAGCTTATAGAGCTTGTTAAAGGCGTCACTTTATAAATAAGGATTGCTAAAGGTGTTGGTCAAGGTAGTAAAGATGTCGTTAACAGATTATAAAGCTAGGCTAAATTATCCGAGTTCATTAATATAAGGGTTAATATACTTACGTACTTCACCTTTAAGAGTGCTTAAAACGTAGTTTATACAGTCGGTCTTAGTAGTCTACTAATCCTAGTTCTGTTAAAGCTTAATTCTCGCGCTAATAAGGTAGCTGCGAAGGTTAGAAGGAGATCGAAGTGTACTACCGAATTTAATAGGATCTAGGTATACTGGCGAACGCGTGACAAGTACTTGTTAAGACGTATTCGCTAGGGCGGGTTAAGCTCTACGGGCGTTATTCTAGTTCTAAAGTACGACTAATTGATTGTAAAGTTATATATTCTCATTCTGGAGTTTCTGAGTGTTAACCAATTGATTGCGAAGTTGCGTATTCTCATCCTAGAGTTTCTAAGTGTCTTCCTTTACTTCTTGTTCGTCTCGAAGAGCCTCCGCGTGTCCTTGTCTTTCGCTCTCTAAGCTCTTAATAATACTCTTAAATATCTACTAGAAGGCCTAGGGGTTTCGGGTCGCGGCTTTAGAGAGCGCTCGCGGGTTGTTACGATGGTCGTAAAGGTCGCTAGCCTTAAAGTGGTCTGGTTAAGGTGGTTTAGCCATGTTAGAATACGATGACTATGTCGATCGTATTAATTCGTAGAAGGCGGACAATATATCAGGGTAGGTAATAGAGTAGATTGTCCGTAAGGAGAGAAGGAGAACTCCTCGCGGTAGAACTAACTAAATAGCTATAGAACCTAGAATACCCTGTACTTGTACTAGTACTATTTACTTTCGCTTACCCCGCACTTGTAAGTAATACCCCTTATTCACTCTCGCTTATACCCCGCACTTTACCCCTATTCACCTAAGCGACTAACATGTGCAAATCTATTCACCATAGAACTCGAAATCGAACCTTCACATATTATCTATTATATATAGCTATTAGTATTAGACACCTAAGGACAGACAAGTACGTACGACAGCTAGGTAAAGCTAGTACTCGATACTAGAGCCAGGAATAGCTAGAAATAGCTAGGTAAACTAAGGACTCGATACTAGAGCTAGGAACAGCTCGGAATAGAGAGGACTCGAGCGACAGCCGAGAATAGCTAGGTAAACTAAGCACTCGGTACTAGAGCTAGGAATAGCTAGGAATAGCCAGGACTCGATGCTAGAGCTAGGAACAGCTAGGAACAGCTAAGAACAGCGAGGACTCGAGCGACAGCCAGGAAAAGCTAGGTAAACTAAGCACTCGATGCTAGAGCTAGGACTTAGGTGCCTACTATATAGAGGTTAACTAGTATCTAAATATAGTTTAAATATAGTTTAATCTATATCTAACTATAGTCTAAGTATAGTCTAACTCGCTTTAGAGGATTTAAATATAATTTAACTATAATTTAACTATAATTTAACTATAATTTAACTATATAGTAGACTATAGTTCGATTAGGGTTAAACCTAGGTTAGAGATTCAACTATATTTCAACTATAATTTAACTATATAGTAGAATAGAGTTCGATTAGGGTCGAACCTAGGTTAGAGATTTAACTATATTTTAACTATATTTTAACTATAGTCGAACTCTAGGTTAATTAAGAGTCCGAATATAGTTTAAAAGTAGTCTAAAAGTAGTCTAAAAGTAGTCTAAAGGTATTTAAAAGTAATCCGAAAGTAGTTCGAAGGTAATCTAATAGTAGTTCGAAGGTAATCCGATAGTAGTTCGAAGGTGATCCGATAGTAGTTCGAAGGTGATCCGATAGTAGTTCGAAAGTAGGTATAGTAATAGAGCTAAAAAAGTACTTAGAGAAAAAAGAAGGTAGCTAGAGACAGTGATCTTTTTTTCTTTTTCTAATTTTCTCGAGTTTTTATATAGTAATTAGGGCTAATTTCAAGTGTTATATAGGATTTAGATATAGAGCTACAAGTGTATAAATGTTGAAGATCACGTGTTATTAGTGCAGCTATGTAGTAGGGCGTTCGATTCGCACCTTCCTTGCTATATACTACTAGTGGCTATTCTACGTAGTACTACTACTTCTGCCACCTACTTTTACTTACTAATTGTTCTACCTTTACAAAGATAAGACAAAATCGTTCTATCTACCGAATTAAGTACGTATTCCTCCTAGCTATTCTACACTAGCTGACGCTCGAGTCCTAGCTTCTCCTGGCTTGTCCTGGCTGTTCCTGGCTGTTCCTGGCTCTAGCATCGAGTCCTCCCTGTTCCTGGCTATTCCTAGCTATTCCTAGTTGTAGCATCGAGTCCTTGGTTTACCTAGCTGTCGCTCGAGTCCTGGCTTTGCCTGGCTGTTCCTGGCTCTGGCATCGAGTCCTTGGTTTGCCTGGCTGTTTCTAGCTCTGGCATCGAGTCCTTGGTTTGCCTGGCTGTCCCTGCGAGTACTGGCTTTGCCTGGCTGTCGTACGTACTTGTCTGTCCTTAGGTGTGTAATACTAATAGCTATATACGACAGATGATACGCCGACGAACGACGAACGACGAACGATAGTGAGGATATAAGGAAGTGAGACATAAGGAAGTAGGATATAGGGAAGTAAGGTTACAAGGAATACTGTACTGCCAGACTATAGAAGGGTCAACTACTATTCCCACACTAGTTCAACCTATATTCAATACAAGTTAGATTTTTTCACCGATTACATTCCAACTATATTCCAACTATATTCTAACTATATTCCAACTACTTTCCAACTACTTTCCAACTACCTTGGGATCACTTTCGAACCTCTTTCGAACTATAGTTCACCCTATAGCTAAACGTGTATCCGAACACCTTCGAACTTATATCCGAACACCTTCGGGCCGGGGATAACTCCTTGATCTGATCGGACCGTAATCCGCTAAATAATCGGAAGCTATTCTAAATGTAGTCGAAAGCTGTTCCGAAGGTAGTCGAAAGCTGTTCCGAAGCTAATCGAAAGCTGTTCCGAAGCTAATCGAAAGCTGTTTCGAAGCTAATCGAAAGCTGTTCCGAAGCTAATCGAAAGCTGTTCCTAAGCTAGTCGAAAGCTATTCCGAAGCTAGTCGAAAGCTATTCTAAAGCTAGTCGAAAGCTATTCCGAATTAGGTCTAGATAGGTTCTGATTTATTCGTGTTATTTTCGTAGCTACGCTACTCTTATAGAACACGTTGTATTACAACAAATGCTACAACAATCCTATCTACCTAAATATAGCTAGCCTTTATTCCTTGTAACCTTACTTCCTTCCTTATATCCTACTTCCTTATATACCACTTCCTTATATCTCACTTCCTTATATCCTCACTATCGTTCGTCGTTCGTCCGCGTATCATCTGTCGTATATAGCTATTAGTATTAGACATCCAAGGACAGACAAGTACGTACGAGAGCCAGGCAAAGCCAGTACTCGCAGGGACAGCCAGGCAAACCAAGGACTCGATGCCAGAGCCAGAAACAGCCAGGCAAACCAAGGACTCGATGCTAGAACTAGGAATAGCCAGGAGAAGCTAGGACTCGAGTATTAGCGAGTATAGAATCGCCAGGAGGAATACGTACTGAATTTAGTAGATAGAACGATTTTATCTTGTCTTTGTAAAGGTAGAACAATCGGTGGGTAAGAGCAGGTAGTAAAAGTAGGTAATAAAGGTAGTAGTATAGTGATATAGTAAGGAAGGTACGAATCAAACGCGCTACTACCTAGCTATACTAATATATCACGTGATCTTTAAAATTTATATACTTGTAGCCCTATATCTAAATCCTAAATAGCACTTAAAATTAGCCCTAATTACTATATAAAAACCCGAGAAAATTAGAAAAGAAAAGAAAAACACTCTCTCGAGCTACCTTCTTTTTTATCTAAGTACCTTTTTAGCTCTATTACTACCTACCTACTAGTACCTTTTGTTGGTTTGACTACAAATCGAGTCAAGTGAGAATAGTACAATAATCTTGTACTGTATTTCGTCTTCGGTTCTAACTAAGTGCTGGCTACAGGTCTCCTAATATACCGAGGAATCACGTCACGTGATTCCTCGTTTGCAGGCAAGCGTGCATATCGCAATACGTTAGCTCATGCCATAGCAAGGAAATGTAAGACATGTAGCCAGCCTGCGCCAGGAGATAAGGCATATCGCGACACCTTTAAACTACTTTTAGATTACTATCGAACTACTTTCGGAATCTTAATTAACGTAGAGTTCGATTATAGTTAAAATATAGTTAAATCTCTAACCTAGGTTCGACCCTAATCGAACTCTATTCTACTATATAGTTAAAGTATAGTTAAATTATAGTTGAATTATATTTAAATCCTCTAAAGCGAGTCGGACTATAGTTAGACTAGTTAACTACTAGTTGACCTTTATATAGTAGGCACGTAAGTACCTATCTCTATAGATATAATAGACATTAGTAATCTTATAGATTTAGACGTACTAAAGATTTATAGAAAGGTAATCTAGACAAAGAAGGATATTAAGAATAGAAGATATACTACTATAGTTAAAGAGAATTAATTGATTGATTAATAATATTTTTACGCCTGGCGGAAAATTTAAGTAAGGCTTAAGCTTCCTGGGGACCTCCCTAGGGGTATAGAGGCGTACTAAGCTAAGGACTATTATATATATATTCTACCCTGAAAACCGCTAAAAACTCACCCGAAAGGTGCTAAAAAGACAGCCTCAAAAGTAGACCCGGGTGCCTGATCCCGCTGTATTATAGTGCTATATAAGCTAAAGAAAGCCTTTCGAGCGTACGCGTGGCTGATGCCGGGTAACTATAGACCTTCTCCTCCGATTAAGATAGATATAGGTAATTTAGTATAGGATTTCCTAGGATTGCTTATATAGTGCGAGACAATTGTCGGTTTTGTTGATATAGTCGGTCAGTCGGAAGGCTAACTAATGATCTACCGTAAGCCCTTAGCGCGTACAAAGGAGCTATTTAGAAAATCGGAAATCTAACGCCAGCGTGTACCCCCCCCCACCCCCCTTACTCTCTATCCCTCTCGTCGCCCCCTCTGTCTTTAACTTTAAAGTACAGTTACCCCCCTCTTATTAGAAAGTGTCCTCGTACCTCCCCTATAACTTATTCCCCGCCCTTCCTCCTTCGTAGTGTCTACTAGCCTAGGTATATATTCGCAAAGGTGTCGTAATAGGGGCCTAGCTCGGTAGAGGCGTGTGTTTGTAATAGAGGGCTGTCTCCGATAGAGGATTCGGACGCGATTTATAGTGTCGATTGTAAGGAGAGGAAGGAAGGAAAGGCCACGTTGGCCTAAGAAGTCGATCCTACTTCGCCCGTAGTTAATTGTAATAGTACGCCGCTTGCTTTTCGAGTGACTTAATCTTAGCTCTCTAGACTAGGGCAAGCCCTAGCTAGAGGTTCGTAGGATACACCGCGTACAGGTGTTAAGTCTTCGGATCCTATATTTAAAGAGAAGAAAGCTCATAAAGAATATTATAATTTATATTTCCAGAGTTAAAGCCTAGGGCGACACTACTTACCTTATAGTAAATTATATAAAATATCTAAATTCAAGCTCTTTATTTTATAAAAGTATTTAAAGGAATAGTTAGATAAAGGGTTTATTCGCTTAAGCACCTTACCCAGTACCTCGCTAGTTCTTTTTATAAAGAAGCCTAGTAGAGGTCTACGTTTTTACGTAGTTTATAGACTTTTAAACGATATTACGATTCAGAATCGTTACTCTATTACCTTAATCTAGGAGACCCTCTAGCGGCTAAGTAGGGCCCGCTACTTTACTAAGTTAGACGTTATTACTACCTTTAATTGTGTTTATATAAAAGAAGGTAATAAGTAGCTTATAGCTTTTAATACTCGATATAACCTCTTTAAATCCCTTATTATACCTTTTAGTCTTATAAACGCTCTAGTAACCTTTTAAGCTCGTATAAATAACGTCCTTTAGCTATATTTAGACCTCTTTTATATAGCTTATATAGACGACGTACTAGTCTACTTAGACAACTTAGCCTGTTATTATAGACACGTCTACACCGTGCTCAACGCTCTAGCGTCTATTAGTCTATACTTAGATATTGTTAAGATCGACGCTACTAGGCGGGCACGTGATCTATACATATAATAACTATATACTTAACAACTCGACAAACGATAAGCTACTAGGTATATAGAGCTAGGCTAGATATAGATATACTAGGTATATAGAGGCGGGCTAGATGTAGATATAGTAAGTATATAGAGCCGGAACAGGTATGTAGAGCGTCGAGGAGACTTAGTATATAGAAGGCTAGGGTCCCTAGTAAAATTATAATAAGTTAATCAATTCTTTTTATCCTTATTTACTTGATTAGCATTATATAATAATAGCCTAAGAAGAGATTTGTATTATATAATTATTCGCTTATTATTACTAGTTGAACTATATTCCTATACTAGTTTAACCTATATTTAATATAAGTTAGACTTTTTTACCAATTATATTCTAACTACTTTAAGTTTCTAACTACTTTCTAACTACTTTCTAACTATAGTTCACCCTATAGCTAAACGTATATCCGAACACCTATAGGCCGGGGATAACTCCTTAATCTAATCGGACTCTAATCTACTAAATAATCGGAAGCGAATCTAATATAGATCTAAAGCTGTTCTGAAACTAGTCTATACCTATTCTGTAGGTAGTCTGCAGCTATTCTAAATTAGATCTAAAGCTATTCTAAATTGGGTCTAGATATGTTCTAAAAAGGGAATTTATTCGTGTTATTTTCGTAGCTACGCTACCATTATAGAACACGTCGTATTACGACAAATGCTACAATAACTCTATCTACCCTACTATAGCTAGCCCTTATTCCTTGTAACCTAGTCTCCTTATATCCCACTTCCTTATATCCTCACTATACTTTATCCGCGTATTATCTATCGTATATAGCTATTAGTATCAGACGCCTAAGGACAGACAAGTACGTACGACACTAGGTAAACCCAGGAATAGCCAGGACAAGTTAGGACTCGAGCGACAGCTAGGCAAACTAAGTACTCGATGCTAGAGCTAGGGATAGCTAGGAATAGCCAGGACAAGCCAGGAGAAGCTAGGACTCGAGCGTCAGCTAGTATAGAATAGCTAGGAGGAATACCTACTTAATTCGATAGATAGAACGATTTTTTTTGTCTTATCTTTGTAAAGGTAGAACAATCGGTAGGTAAAAGTGGGTAGTAAAAGTAGGTGGTAAAAGTGGTAGTACTACGTAGAATAGCGACTAGTAGTATAGCAAGGAAGGTGCGAATCGAATGCCCTACTATATAGCTGTAGGATGCGACGAGTTAACACCTATACGCGGTATATCCTACGAACCTTTAACTAGGGCTTGCCCTAGTCTAGAGAGCCAAGATTGAGTCTATCGCGAGTGACCGTACTCGTTTTTAACAGCGGAAAAGCGTTACGATTCTCGACTTCTAGTAGCGGTAGCGTCTCACCTCTTCTTTTACGACTGCCTCTATCTACTCGCCTGCTACCCTACTTACCTCTGCGATTCTCTGCCGAGCTAGTCTTTTGTATAGCGATACTACGACAATATATATACCCCCTGGCCAGGGAGGAAGGGCGCGGGAGCTGTATTCGGAGGGGCAGGGAGGGCTTACTCGTTATAGGGGGTAGGAGGGTGGGTAACATAGAGGGAGACAGGCAGGCTATAAGGAGGGATACTCGTATAGGCCAGGCCGTTAATGGGTTATTTCGGGTTTTTTGAGGCTATTCCGACTTTCGAATTCTATGCCCGCCAAGGCTTACGATAGGGCAAGGTAGCCCTACTCTTCTTGCTCATCGACTTACTGCCTAGCTACTAGGCGGAGATACTATTATATAGCTCTAGTAAGGTGCTTTTAATTCCGTTCGAGCACCTAGGATCTATACTCTAAAGACTCTCCACGCCTAGGGCCTATAGGCTCGGAAACTACCTCGCTATAGTAAATAATGAACGACCCGACTAGAGGGATTAAGTTTACACGTATTCCGTCGATCTAGAACCTTTTTGAAATGCTTTCTTTGGCTTACAAGTACTGTAATAGCGCGGGATTAGGGACCCGGGCTTATTTAAGGGGGGGCTTTTTAGCCACTTACGTTTTTAGCTCCTTTAGAATAGGATATGTGTATAGTAGTCCTGAGCTTAGCACGCCCCTATACCCCTCGGGAGGTCTTAGGCTGTATTTATACCTACTAGATAGGACAGCCTTACGGCGTAAAAATACATTCATTCATTTATACTATATAGCTGTACAAATATATCACGTGAGCTTTAAAATTTGTACACTTGTAGCCCTATATCTAAATCCTATATAGCACTTAAGATTGGCCCTAATTATTATCTAAAGACTCGAGAAAATTAGAAAAGAAAAGAAATCACTCTCTCTAGCTACTTTCTTTTTTATCTAAGTACCGTTTAGGCTCTATTACTTTCGAACTACTTTTAGATTACTTTTAGATTACGTTCTAACTACTTTTAGATTATTTTTAGATTACTTTTAGATTACTTTTAAATTACTTTTAGACTCTTAACTAACTTAGAGTTCGATTATAGTTAAAATATAATTTAATCTCTAGCCTAGATTCGATCCTAATCGAACTCTATTCTACTATATAGTTAGAATATATTTAAAATATAGTTTTACCTCTAACCTAGCTATATTCGATTCTAATTCTACTTAAATCGAACTCTATTCCTCTATTCTACTATATAATTAAATTATAGTTAAATTATATTTTAAACTAGTGTAGGAATAGTAGTTAACCCTTCTATAGTCTAGTAGTATAGTCGCTTTAGAGGATTAACCTATATTTAATATAAGTTAGATTTTTTTACAGATTACATTCTAACTATATTCTAACTATATTCTAACTACTTTCGAACTACTTTCTAACTACCCTCCGACTATAGCTAAATTTAGCTAAACACAGTTAAAGCTATATCCGAACACCGTCGGGCCGGGGATAACTCCTTAATCTAATCGGACGCTAATCCGCTAAATAATCGGAAGCTAGTCGAATATAGATCTAAAGCTATTCCGATTTAGGTCTAAAGCTATTCTAAATTAGGTCCAAATAGGTACTAATTTATTCGTGTTATTTTCGTAACTACGCTACAATTATAGAACACGTCGTATTAGAATAAATGCTACAGTAATCATATCTACCCTACTATAGCTGGCCCTTATTCCTTATAACCTTACTTCCTTATATCCCGCTTCCCATTTCCTTATATCTCACTCCCTAATATCGTCACTATTGTTCGTCGTTCGTCGTCGTTCGTCGTTCGTCCGCGTATTATCTGTCGTATATAGCTGTTAGTATTAGACACCTAAGGACAGAGAGGTACGTACGACAGCTAGGCAAACCTAGGAATAGCAAGGACAAGCTAGGACGAGATGCTACAACTAGCAATAGCTAGGAACAGAGCTAGGAGCTAGGAACAGCTAGGTAAACCAAGGACTTAATACTAGAGCTATAGGAATAGCGAGGACTCCATACTAGAGCTATAAATAATAGCCAGGACTAGCTAGGAATAGCTAGGTATAAACTAAGGACTCGATGCTAGAGCTAGGAATAGCCAGAAACAGCCAGGCAAAGCCAGGGCTCGAGCGACAGCCAGGAATAGCCAGGAACAGCGAGGACTCGATGCCAGAGCCAGGAACAGCCAGGAGAAGCCAGGACTCTAGCGTTAGCTAGTGTAGAATAGCTAGGAGGAATGCGTACTTGATTTAGTAGATAGAACAATTTTATCTTATCTTTGTAAAGGTAGAACAATCGGTAGGTAAAAGTGGTAGTAGTATAGTAAGGAACGTGTAAATCGAACGTACTACTACATAGCTACACTAATATATCACGTAACTCTTAAAGTTTGTACACTTGTAGCCCTATATCTAAATCCTGAATAGCACTTAAAATTAGCCCTAATTACAATATAAAAACTCGAGAAAATTAGAAAAGAAAAAAAGATTACTCTCTCTAGCTACCTTCTTCTCTCTCTAAGTACTTTTTAGGCTATATTACTTAGTAAATCTCAGACTACTTTCGAACTACTTTCGAACTACGTTCGGATCACTTTCAGATCACTTTCGAACTACTTTCGGACTACCTTTAGACTACTTTCGAACTATATTCGAACTCTTAATCAACTTAGAGTTCGATTATAGTTGAAATATAGTTGAAATATAGTTGAATCTCTAACCTAGGTTCGACCCTAATTGAACTCTATTCTACTATATAGTTGAATTATAGTTGAATTATAGTTGAATTATATTTGAATCCTCTAAAGCGAGTCGGACTATAGTTAGACTATAGTTAGATATAGATTGAACTATATTTAAACTATGTTTCGATACTAGTCAACCTTTATATAGTAGGCACGTAAGTATAGCCTAGACGCCACTTACTAGCGGCTTTATTAGCCTATAGTATAGAGGAGCTCTCCTTAACGCTCTACTATAGGTCTAACGTTATAGCCTCCTTTATATATAATGTCGAAGCTATAATAGCCGCCGGGCTATAAGTTATAATAGTAATAATAGACGTCTAAGGTACCTTTGACGCCTTACTAAAGTATACCGTATGCTCCTTAAACACATAACAGACTAAGGCTTCCTACTCCCCCTTCTTTAACTTATAGACGGCTTCCTTTTAAATCGAAAGGTTAGGGTACGACTAGAAAAGAGGACAACGGCGTAGTATATAGTAGGCTACAACACCTACTAGGGGTCTGTACTCTTATTAGTACTCTATATACTATACCTAGCCGGTTTACTAGCGTAGGACAAGGCTCTTTACTTTAGGTATATAGACGATATCTACCTATATATGGCCTTAAGTAACCTAGATAAGAATGTTCGACTATTTATAAAAGACGTCTAAAGTGTTATTAACTAGGGTACTAAGAATAAGATTATATTTACGTTAGAAAAGCTCGAGATAATCTATCTTACTAAGTAAACTAGGTCTCTTAATCTTAAGTACGTAGTCAACGACTAACTTCCTACTAGTATTACGCCTATTACTATAACCCTAAAGCCGAAGGATTAGCCGGCCCTACACTAGCTAGAAGTCTAGTTCGATGGAAAGCTTACCTTCTAAAATAAACATATTATAGAACGAGCTACTAAAGCTTATAAGGTATTATACTATATTTATCGTCTAGTAAAAATAATCTATAGACCTCTCGCCTTATTACTTAGAAAGGCGGTCATTATTTATTTACTCCTCTTAGTCTTATATAAAACTAAGACGTAGTACGCTAGAAGGACAAAACCTCTATTATATTAGAGGGGTAGTAGCTAGGACGATATAGTTAGTATATATAATAACTAGTACGTTAGTATAGTAGATAATAGTAGTAAGAGAGGTTCTACCTGTCTAGAAAACTATACCGACCGTCTTACTCTTTTAGAACTAGAACGCCGGTCTAACCTCTATAATAACGGCTCTTAAGGAAGCTAAACTAAGGTTCGCTATACGCCTTAAGATAGTAGATACTACGTACCCGCTCGTTCGATATATTAAACCCTCTATAATTATAAGAGGCCGTAGTATAGGAACCTAATAGAGAGCGAAGACTAAGGTCTAGAGCCTAGGTACCCTAATCTTAGACGCCCCTCGACTACGCCTTATCTCGCCTTATTATTTCTATACTACTATACTATCCCTTCAGTGTCAGGGAATCACTAGAAGCGTACAAAAGACTACTCTAGAATAAGGTTAAGATTAATCGCAAGCCTTCTAAGAAAGTCCTAGAGCTAGCTAATATTTATAGTCTACAACAAAGAATCTACGCTATACCCGATTAGGCTAATTGGGGAAGCTCTATCTATAACAACATTTAAAACAATATTTACTAAGCGAGTTAACAAACCTACACGTGACTACATTCTATCTATAACTACAAACCTATACGTAACCACATTTAATCGATAACCTAAATCTATACGTGACTACATTCACCTAAGCTTCGTGCCCTTATATATAGTCCCCCCTTACTCTATTAAATATATTATAAATCAGCGTCTTAAGGCTAAACACAGTCCTAAAGAGCCTACGTAAGCTCTACACGAGTAGGCTTAGCCTTCCGGGGAAAACGCTTCTTAAATGCGGTAATAGACGAGGCAGCTAAAGAGACAACGTTATATAAAGGTTCCTAGGTGTTAGAGTTAGGATCGTAACCTCTCTACCGAACTAAGTACTAGAATTCGCCGTCGACTCTCTAAGAGTCTAAAATCTTATTAACAGCCTATAAGACGTTACTGTCGACGTTAATAGTAATAGGTAGAGTAGGCGGGTTAACCTGTCTAGGTAAAGGAATACCCGCGGCGGGTCGTAATAGGTTGATATAGAACACCGGATAGATCTCTTCTAATTCGAAGGGTAATTCTAGCTTGTACGAGTGAGAATTAACTACTTAGAGTACTCGGAATAGGCTAATAAACTTAGAGTCGAACTTTAGTATAGGGCGTGTAGAAGTGAGATTCTTTGTGCTTAGTAACACTATATTACTAACTCGGTACGCTAGCGTAGGAGCTCGAGTCTTATTAGCGAACTGTTCTATCTTATCCCGAGCGGCTAATAAATTAGTACGTAGATAGCTTAGGATATCCTCTATTTTATAGACAAAGCTAGAGCCTTATTTCGCGCTTAATTTAACAGGCCGAGAGGCTGTAGCTAGTACTAAAATAGGTGGTCCGAAGCTTATCCGAGGGTGGTAGCCATAGTTAGCGAAAAATAGTAACATACTAGTAGAACTATTAACTACGTTCTATATAGAAAATTCTACTATAGGTAGTAATTCTACCTAATTTTCTTATATAAAACTGTCGTTATAGTATTCGAGTGAATATATACTATATTCACTCGAGGGGGCAGATCACCTGACTAGGCTGGTCCTGCACGGGCCACCTAGTCCTGCCTATACTATTCTAGCACCACTTCCACACCTTAGACTCGGTGTGCAACATTACAAGTAGATAGTTAATACTAAGGTATAACCATCTACCTTGTATCGCACCTTATCTCAGACGAGATAAACCAACAAAAACTAACATACTAACGAAGGAACTGATTAAGAGCCTTATTGACGATCTCGGTCTGCCCATCCGTTTCTAGGTAATAAGTAGTAGAGAGTTAGACACTAATCTAAAGCTTAGTATAAACGCCTTTCTAAAACGTAGCTACGAATAGCGAGCCATGATCGGAGACAATAGAATCTAGTAGACTATAGAGTTTCTAAACATAAAGAAACAACCGCGCTAAGTCTTCGGCTGTTATAGTACTATAACAAGGAAATAAGTGACGATCCTTTATAAGTCTATTACAAACTACTATAATAGAATTAGCGCCGTCTACTTCTTTAAGCGGCCCGACGAAATCTATAGAGAGATCCTTCTACCGCTAAGTTAGTATAGGTAAAGGTTTTAGAGCTCCTTAGTATTTAAGCTAAGACAGCTTATTCCGAGTACAATTCTCGTAAGCCTTATAAAACTGTTCGATATCCGAGGAGACACGAGGCCACTAGTAAAACCGAGAGACTAACTCGAGTAGCCTATTTTTCCTAGGGTGGCCACTTTCTACGGAATCATAAGCTCTTTATAGGAGCTATACTCGGAGTTCTATATCGGGGATATAAAGACGGTCCTAGAAATAAAGTCTATTATCTTTAATTATATATTTAGATAAGGAGACTTCCTTCGAGTAAGGTGTATAATCTTGTTAATTAAGTTCGGTCTTAATTCGTCTCTAAAAGGGGTCTAACTCGGTTCTAGACTCGTCTACGCTATACCCGTCTTTAAAGAGTCTTATAACTTTATAATTATCTGTCTTATTATTATTATCTAATTTAGCGGGGGACAGGAGGAGTAGGTTCCAAGGTTTTGAAAGTACTTGTTTTTAGTACTATAGGCGAGGATCGGTGTTATTATTAAGGAGGTCCTAGGAACGTCGAGTAAGAGCGTCCGGCTTCTAGTGCTTCGCTCCTTTCCGAGGGCTAATAATAAAGTTAAATTCCGAGAGAAACTCGCTCTAGCGGACCTGTCGTCGAGATAAGTCCTTTGTTGTTATAAAGTACTTTAGATTAGAGTGGTCGGTTATTACTATAATAGGATAAGCTGTACTATATAATTCGGACTTCCAGCTTTCGAAGGTACGAACAATAGCTAACAGTTCTTTATCGTAAATCTTATAATTATACTCCGCCGGGTTAAAGGTTTTAGATATAAATACTATAGGGTAAAGAACGCCGTCGTACTACTAGGACAAGACTACGGCTATAATATAATCTAAAGTATTACATTCTAGGACGATCTCTTTCTTAGGGTTAAAATAAACTAGAATAGGTGCTAAAACAAAAGCGTCCTTTAAAGTCTAGAACGCTATATTATATACTTTATTCTAATCTTACTAGACACCTTAAACAGAGAGAAGATTAAGTGGTTTAACTATCTTACTAAATCCCTTAATAAAGCGCCGGTAAAAATTCGTAAAGCCGATAAAAGCTTAAAGGTCCTTAAGGTAAGTCGGAGTAGACTAATTAATAATAGTAGAGACTTTCTTAGGGTCTATTTATACGCCGTCTATAGTAATAATTATACCGAGGAACTTAACACTAGTGACTTCGAATTCGCACTTCCTAATATCGTACTATAACCCCGCTTCTTAAAGGGTAGTAAGGACCTGTTTTACGTAAGAGCGATAGGAGAGTAAATTATCCGAGAATATAAGAATATTATCTAGGTATATAGTATAAAAGATGTCTAGGAAGGGGCGTAAAACTTTGTTAATCCGGGCCTAAAAGACTACGGGCGCGTTAGTCAGCCTAAAGGGTATAACGAGAGACTCGAATAAGCCGTAACGAGTGTTAAATGCTATAAGCCACTCGTTACCCTTCTTAACTCGGATACGGTTGAAAGCCGTAATAACATTAAGTTTAGTAAAGTACTTAGCTCTACTTAAACGTTGTAAAGTTTCTTAGATCCGTAGAATAGGGTACCGGTTCTTAATAGAGAGGTCGTTAAGCCGTCGGTAGTCTATGTAAAACTAGAGGCCGCTACTAGGTTTCTTAATAAACAGGATAGGAGAAGTAGTAGGTAAAACACTAGTATAAATAAATCCTTTATCGAGCTGTTTCTTAAGGTATTTATAGAGTACTAAAAGTTCGTCGGCCGACATATTATATGGGGGTCTATAAGGGGGTTTTACTCCCTCCTTTAGCTCGATATAAATATCACAGTCCTAATAAGGTAGTAAAGAGTTAGTATCCGTCTAGCTAAAAATAGGGAGGAATAGTTTTAAATAGTCTAGTAGAAGTAGTTCTAGGTCGACAGCCTTCTATAGGTAAAGGGCTTTCTAAATATCGTCTATACTAACCCCGGCGAGGTATATAGAAGCGGCGCGTTGTTTAATAAATCATATATTAGAGTCTATAGGAACTTCCTTATCCTCGATATAGGTAAAAGGGGTTTAGCGAGAGCCTTCGCTTCAATATTAGTCTATAAACTTTAAGGTACGTTTATAGCCTAATATACCGTCGTCTATTCGAGCTAAATAAAGACAAGCGTCAACGTCTTTAAGTTTAGGTTCGGGTTTGTAGCCTAAGACTTTAAGGCGCTAATCTATTTTATAAATTAAGAGGCTAAAAACCTTAGAATCGTCTATCTTTATAAGAGTCTAGAATACGGTAACGCTAACTCGGCGAGGGACATAAGCGTGTAAGTCCCGTATCGATGTAAAAGTAATTTTATTAGCTTTCTAATCTACTACTAGATTATGTTTCAAAAGCTAGGGTTTACTAAAAATAACCTTATAAAAGGCTAATTTAGTAATATAGAATCGTTAATCCCGGTCGATATACTTACCGACTTAAAGGTCTAGGACAGCGACGTAAGTAATATCCCTAGTAGACAAGAGGGTACTATTAACAGTTTATAATTGGCGAGGTCGGGAGAGGGGGTATAATAAGAATCCTTGTTTTTACGTGAAATTAGAATTAATAAAACATTTAACAGAAGCGCTAGAGTTAAGTAGAGAGTATATAGATAAAGTTAGGTTCTTATTCTTATCTAATAACCTATATAGAATCTCTATTATATTTTTCTACCTTTCCTCTAGCGACGACAATACTAAGTTTATCTTCTTCTTCGTTCGACGTCTCTAAGAGCGACTATTACTAGAGACTAGGCTTTTCTCTTATTTAACTTCTTTTCTTCCTCCTTTTTCTTGTCTTCCTTTACTTTTAAAGCTAGGTAGGCGGTCTTTACGTACTTGTCGCTAGAATAGTAGAAGTATAAATTGTTCTTAAGCTAGAACTCTCGGCGAGCGTCGCGTTCGTCCTAGTTATATAGAATTTGTCTCTCGTTAATAAACTTCTAAGTCTAAATAGGCTTAGTAGTACTAATCTTAGTAGCGTCGATTTATATAGGGTCACTATTAGCAGCGGCAGCGGCAGCGGCGGGAATAGACTAAGTAGATTGTAGGACTACTATAACAGTAGTACCTTTCTTAGTATAACCGGGTCCTAAAGCGGCTAAGCAAGTGTTATAAGCATTCTTAACTAACTTAATTATATCGTCTAACTCGATATTCTCTAAATAACCGCCTCCGCTTAAAACTTAACGGTGTACTTCGGGGTGAAGGGCGGCCTTTAAAATGCCTATTGTAGTAAATCCTTCCGCCTAAGCTTCTAATGCTAAACCAACCTACTTAAGTAAGAATTTAATGGTGTCGCGCTATCCTTATTTCTCGTTTAAGAGTAGCTTTATCGTAGTATCTCGGCTAAACTTATTACCGTAAGTAGATGTTAAGTACTCGAACATCTACGAGACAGAACTTATAGGTGCCTTAAAAGCGGTATTAGGAGTAAGATATCTGTCGAAGTGTCGGCGTACGTTTCCTTCTAAGTAACCGAGTATATACTTTATACGCTCGGGCTCGGATGACCACTAATCAGCATTTATACTCAGCCTAATCTTAACATCTTAAAGAAAGCTTCGTAGATCGTAGGGCTTGTGTCGGTCTTTACCACCGAAGGGGAGAGGATCTCGGTAGCGCTTTAAGGAACCACTACCACCGCTACTAGTATAACTACTTATATTTAATTTCTAGAGGTGAAGTTAGAGAGCAGCGACGTCGTTTTATAGGCTTGTAATCTAGGCTAGATCGGGACTAGTAGTAGGGGGCTGTTAATGGCTTTAGTAATTCCTAATTTAGTCTTAAAGACCTATAACCTAGTTCTAAAGATGTATAACCTAATTAGACTAATCGATATACAACTAAAGTTGGCTTTAAAGGCCTATAATTTAGTTCTAAAGACTTGTAATTTAGTTCTAAAGACTCGTAACCTAATCGGTCTAATCGGTATACGACTAAAGTTGGCTTTAAAGGCCTGTAACTTAATCTTAGAGGTCCGCGGCTTAATTAGATTAGTTAATAAATCCCTAGATCTATACCTAAAGTATACTAACCTTATTAAGGTAAAGTTAGTTCTAGACATTAAGATTCTAAGCGTTAGTTTATAATTGTCGAAGGTTAGTTTATAATTGTCGAAGGGAGGTAGTAAGGTCGGTAAACACTTAAATAAACTAATCGTTATTAAAGTTATAGAGTGTGACGAGGTCGGAATGCTCAGAAGCCGAAGCTAACAGAGCACCGAACTCGTCGTAAGTTATATTTAGAGGAATAGACATAGCGAGTACGACGACTAGGTTAGGTCGAACTCGATTCGGAAGAAGGCGATTAATATATTAGGGAATCACTAGAAGCGTATAAAAGACTACTCTAGAATAAGGTTAAGATTAATCGCGAGCCTTCTAAGAAAGTCCTAGAGCTAGCTAATATTTATAGTCTATAACAAAGAATCTACGCTATACCCGATTAGGCTAATTAGGGAAGCTCTATCTATAACAACATTTAAAACAACATTTACTAAGCGAGTTAACAAACCCACACGTGACCACATTCTATCTACAACCACAAACCTATACGTAACCACATTTAATCGATAACCCAAATCCACACGTGACTACATTCACCTAAGCTTCGTGCCCTCACATTTAGCTGCGGCTAGGACCTCCCTAGGTGTTCCGTACGCTAGGTAGGAACACTAACTTCTCTACTAACTTCTAGAGTGTAAACAATACTACTGTTATTAATCTAATCCTATATTATTCTACTACTCTAATACTAGAATCGACTTATATAGATTTTATAGATATAGAAACTCGCCGTCTAGATGTTACGCCCTTAAAAGAGGCGAGTATAGACTATAAGCCTAAAAGAGTTGTATAATACTTGTATTAGGTACTTATAATTGCTAATATAATAACTAACGAGAATCGGTATAGTATTAAATAACCTGTCGTTATAGTATTCGAGTGAATATACTGAGTATATTCACCCGAGGGGGCAGATCACCTGACTAGGCTGGTCCTGCACGGACCACCTAGTCCTGCCTATACTATTCTGGCACCACTTCCACACCTTCAACTCGGTGTACAACATTACAAGTAGATAGTTAATACTAAGGTATAACCATCCACTTGTATCGCACCCTTATCTTAGACAAGATAAACCAACACTGATCAGTGTGCGCTCACAGATCAGAATCTCGATACTTTTCGATACTTTTTCGACGCTTTATTTACGAAGCCATTCACGCAAACAAACCAACAAACAGAACTCAACCAGTTCACCAGATTTCAACCACCTCACAAGAACACGACGGCAGAAGTACTCATGCTATCATCTATTTAAGCAATGGCAGATACTACTACTGCTGATCCGGATGGCTCTCCGCCCCTACGGGGTAGAGCGGACTATCTGACAACAAACGAACATCAACTAGGCAAGGCACCATAGTATAGTTTCGAAGGATTAATTAACGCTATCGATCAACTTAGTGACGATTTTAAATGTCCCGACCTAGATGATGAACCTCTATATAACCCGAAAGCCGGACCTACAGCTAATTAAATAATCGGAGTTATAATGGTCCGATATTAGAATAGAAAAACGTAGGATAAGGAACTCGCTAGATTGTTCTTAAACGAGTTCCGCCAATTTAATATTATATTCTTCGAAGACTGCTGTCTAAATACTAGAAGATCACTTCGCTTAGTACTTCGCCGACGAGGCGTATAGGTCGAGTGTAACGACAAAGCTATTACACTAGCACAAGTACTCTACAATGCGGTACAACGACAAGAATAGTATGAGTGGACTGACTCTGAAGTTGAAGAAATAGCCTACGATAGCGACCTAAGATCAAACATGCTTCGCTACAGACTTCAAGAACTTCAAGTTTCGAGCCCACGAGCACCAGTTTTGACTCCACGCCGAAAGGCACCACCGGTTCAAGGTTACGTACAGCCCCAACAATATAGACGACCACTACCACCACTACCACCGGTTCAAGGTTCTGTTCAACCTGTTACTCCACCAGCTCAACCCGTTCAAGCAGCAGTTCGAGCACCCATTCAAGCACCTGTCCAAGAACCTGTTCAAGAGCCTGTCCAAGAACCTGTTGAAGAACCTATCCAAGCACCTGTCCAAGCACTTGAAGAACCTATTCAAGCACCTCCTGTTCAAGAATCTGTTCAACCTGTTCGAGCACCTATTGAAGAACCTGTTGCTCAACCCATTCAAGCACCTGCTCAACCCGCTCAAGCAACAACAATTTCTCTCAAGGCTGCCAGGGTGTTTTACTGTATCCGATTGGTCCAGGGAATCAAATCAGTTCAAGCACCTACTAAAGAGCCTGTTCAAGCACCTGTCCGAGCACCTGCCCAACCTGTTCAAGAACCTGTTCAAGCACCTGTTCAAGAATCTGTTCAACCTGTTGCTCAACCTGTTCGAGCACCTATTGAAGAACCTGTTGCTCAACCCATTCAAGCACCTGCTCAACCTGCTCAAGCAAGAACAAAAACTCTAGCCGCTAGGGTGCTTTACTATGTCAGATTGGTCCTACGGAGCAAGGGAATCAACATTACCTCTAGCACCTCAGCCGCTAGGGTGTTTTGCTGTATCCGGTTAGTCCTACAGACGGGACAAATTTACAAATGGCCAGCTTCGCTAGCTTCGAATCCCTTGAGTGAGAATCAGCCTACGACAGTACCACAGGATACTCAAACATTTCAGCCCCAGCCCGCTTATCACCAACCTGTCTACCAACCTCAGCCTGTCTACTAACCTCCGCCTGTCTGTCAGCCTGCCTACCAGCTTCGTCCTGTCTACCAGCCTCAGCCTAGTAGTAGCCAGCCTAGTAGTAGCCGACCTAGTAATAGCCGAAATCTCTTTATCGGCAACCCGGTGATTAGGTCGGATGTACTAGGAATTGGGTAGGAATGGCCAAGGTTTAGGGGGCACGGGTTCATGGTTTAGTAAAAGAGAAAAAGAACGTGAGGATATTAGCGAAGGAGAAAAGGTATCGATAAGTGGAGAGAAGAATTGCGAGGTATTGGTATTAGGAGAGTGAAAACATTGGTTAAGTACTCTAGATAGTTAGCTATTAGCGCCGAGTCTTTTACTTCTTTTGAAGTAAGCCTAGTGTCGTTATAGTATTCGAGTGAATATACTGAGTATATTCACTCGAGGGGGCAGATCACCTGACTAGGCTGGTCCTGCACGGACCACCTAGTCCTGCCTATACTATTCTAGCACCACTTCCACACCTTCAACTCGGTGTACAACATTACAAGTAGATAGTTAATACTAAGGTATAACCATCCACTTGTACCGCACCTCTTATCTCAGACGAGATAAACCAACATAACCTTCGCCTATAATAAATGCGACGTGTGGTTATATAAAGAAAGGCCTTGTTTCTATAGTTTTTATTAATTATATATAATATATCTTTTAACTTAAACTTATAGAACGAGTGGTTCTTATTGGTCAACCTTAATTATATACGGTCTAGGGAGGTCCTAGCCGTAGCTAAGGGGATAGAAGGTTTAACTATTAGTTAAAATATAGTCCTATACTAGCTTAACCTATATTTAATATAGGTTAGATTGTGTCGTTATAGTATTCGAGTGAATATACTGAGTATATTCACTCGAGGGGCAGATCACCTGACTAGGCTGGTCCTGCACGGACCACCTAGTCCTGCCTATACTATTCTGGCACCACTTCCACACCTTAGACTCGGTGTGCAACATTACAAGTAGATAGTTAATACTAAGGTATAACCATCTACCTTGTATCGCACCTTATCTCAGACGAGATAAACCGACACTGATCAGCCCAGTCATGTGATCTGCCCCCTCGAGTGAATATACTGAAGTATATTCACTCGAATACTATAACGACACTGGGCTTACTTCAAAAGAAGCAAGAGACTCGGTGCAAATAGCTAACTATCTAAAACGCTCAACCAATATTTTCACTCTCCTAATACCTTGCAATTCCCACGTGACTTGTTAATCCTATTCTTTTTGTTTGTTCGTTTGTTGGTTTGTTTGCGTGAATGGCTTCGTAAATAAAGCGTCGAAAAGTAACGAGATTCTGATCTGTGTGCGCTCACTGATCAGTGTCGGCAGTGAGCGCACACAGATCAGAATCTCGTTACTTTTCGACGCTTTATTTACGAAGCCATTCACGCAAACAAACCAACAAACGAACAAACACTTCACCAGAACACAACCAAACCACATCGCCACCTCACAAGAACACGACGGCAGAAGTACTCATGCTATCATCTATTTGAGCAATGGCAGATACTACTACTGCTGATCCGGATGGCTCTCCGCCCCTACGAGGAGCGGACTATCTGAAGCTCAGATATGGACTAAGTGAAGCGGACTTTCAGAAGATGAGATATCTGCTCGCACAACGTTATCGACAAGTAGAAGCCTCAAATCCGAGCCCACAAATACCAGCTTCGAGCCTACAAGTACCAGTTTCGAGCCTACAAGTACTAGCTTCGAGCCCACGAGTACCAGTTTTAAATCTACGTCAAAAGGCAATACCACATCAGGACCTACACTCGGATCATCAAAAACAGGCTACAGCTACACCAAATCCAAATGTACAAGGAACTTTTCAAAGTGTACCACAACCACAGGCACCGGGATGTCTACCTAGAAATCTACAAGTTCCGCAAGGACTCCCACCACCACTGGTTCAAGGCCAAATGCAGCCCCAACAATACGGATTACAAACGGGCGGTTATAACCAAAACTTCCTACAAACGAACCCCATCAACCCCCAGAAGTTCGGTCACAACCCCCAGAAGTTCGGTCACAACCCAGTCAGACCACCACCACCACCGGTGCCATCTAGGGCTACAAAACCCACTATGTTCACTCCTAGTCAATTTCAACCACCAGTTTTGAATCCACGCCGAAAGGCACCACCGGTTCAAGGTTCTGTTCAACCTGTTGCTCCTGCTCAATCTGTTCAACCTGTTACTCCTGCTCAACCTGCTGCACCACCTGTTCGAGCACCCATTCAAGCACCCATCCAAGCACCTGAAGAGCCTATCCAGGCACCTGTCCAAGAACCAATTCAAGCACCTGTTGAAGAACCTATTCAACCACCTGTTAAAGAGCCTGTCCAAGAATCAGTTCGAGCACCTGTCCCACCTGTTCAAGAACCTGTTCAAGAACCTGTTGAAGAACCTGTTCAAGAGCCTGTCCAAGCTTCTGCTCCTGCTACAGGTTTTGCCCCTGCTACGACTTCTGCCCCTGTTCCGACTTCTGCAAGCCAGGCTAGACAGCAACAACAACAAGGCCACGCTACCACCACCAGGCAAGGGTCTACGGAATCTGCTCGACCTGCCCTTGCTCGACCTGTTCAGGCACCTCAAGCACCTGAAGCACCTGTTCAGGCACCTGAACCACCTGAAGCACCTGAAGCACCTGAGGCACATGAAGCACCTAAAGCCCCTGCTCAAGGACCTACTCACGGGCCTACAGTCGTCGCAGTCAACCCTACAGAGGGAACAACAAAGAACCTCAAGGTTGCGAGGGTGTTTTGTTGGTGGAATATAAGAGCCGTTTACCTTATAGCCGATATTGTACAAGCTGAACCTATATACAAATGGCCAGCTTCGCCTACTTCTTCGCCAGCTTCTTCGCCCCCTTTAAATCAACCTACCTGTCTAGCCGAAATCAAAACCAGACAGCCCTGTACTTGGGCCGAACGTACTAGGGAATAGGTAGGAATGGCCAAGGTTTAGGGGGCATAGGTTCATGGTTTAGTAAAAGAGAAAAATGCACGTGAGGATATCAGCGAAGGAGAAAAGGTATCGATAAGTGGAGAGAAGAATTACGAGGTATTAGTATTAGGAGAGTAAAAACATTAGTTGAGCCTTTTAGATAGTTAGCTATTAGCACCGAGTCTCTTACTTCTTTTTAAAGTAAGCCCAGTGTCGTTATAGTATTCGAGTGAATATACTAAGTATATTCACTCGAGGGGGCAGATCACCTGACTAGGCTAGTCCTACACAGACCACCTAGTCCTGCCTATACTATTCTAGCACCACTTCCACACCTTAGACTCGGTGTGCAACATTACAAGTAGATAGTTAATACTAAGGTATAACCATCTACCTTGTATCGCACCTTATCTCAGACGAGATAAACCGACAGATTGTTTTACCGATTATATTCTAACTACTTTCTAACTATAGTTAAATATAGCTAAACATAGTTAAATATATATCTAATCACCTTCGGGCCTAGGATAACTCCTTAATCTAAACCGACTCTAATCTACTAAATAACTAGAAGCTAATATTGTTGAAGATCACATGTGATCTCTATTATCTTCTACACCACTCTCTTTATCTCTAGTAGCATATAATCTAGCTAGACCCCACTTCAATATATTCAAGGCTTTTACCACCTTTCATATACCTAAGTTCAATAGGTTATAAGCCCGGCTTCCACTACGTACAAGCGGGATATGTTATTCTAGTACAAATGCTACTATTTATTACAAATCTTTACAAATCTCGATCTAGATCATCTCGATCCTGATCCTCCGCCACAGTTGATAATAATCGACACAAAAATTAGCCTTTAGAATTGTAATAAAGCAACAGGTACACCACAATCGTTAATAAGTATTACTAATATCAACATCTAGAATTATAACTAAAGAGGCTATAGGAGCCCTACATCAGCCTTTAGAATTGTAATAAAAGCTAATATCAAAGTATAAACAGCGGTTACAAAGACCTTAAGTACAAATATAGATAAGTTTAAACTCCGTTAAAGAGTCAACTACTAATGTGTATCTCTATTAAAAGAGTTGTCGAAAAGTACGAAAGCAAGTTATAAAGACTTTAAGTACGAATGTAGATAACGTTTTTTCTATCTAAAATCACAATATACAAAGTTATAAAGATTCTAAGGATAACGCCTTCTCTATCTAAAATCACGAAATACAGATGTAGCCTATCTTAATCATCGCTTACAAGCATAAATATCTAGAGATAATCTACCTTCTATAACTCGATCTATTACTTTAGTTTAAGAAAGAACAACATTAGAAGCTCTATAAGAGACGATTCTTTAACTTTAAAACAACAGTTAACTACAACAAAGTCAATTCCTGCCTTATATATAAGGACTCCCTCTTAAAACTTCTTTAGAATCTATTCTCCTTAAAAGAAGCCACCCTACATTTCAAGATCAAATCTTAACCAGCGCTCCTAGCCATTATGACCAAATTTAAGCAAGTCAGCCTTAAGTATATTAAAAGAATTTAAAAGTTGAAATCTAAGAAAGATTACCTAAAATAGAGAAAGAGTCTATAAGCCGCGTTTGTGTATAATAATATAGAGGTATATCTACTATTTGTCCCTATACTACTACGCGCTTAGGATCGACAAAAATAAGAGAAGGAGAAGAAGTCCTATACCGCGTTTATTATTAAGACTATCTTAGAAGGTATTAATAATAGCGTCTAGGAACATTTTTAACTTTATCTAGCTCCCTAGATCCTAATTGATTATCTAGAACAAAACTATAAGGAATTAGGAAGTAAACACCTCTCTAATTTATACGATAAATATTAGAACCTCGAACTTTATAATTATAAAGATATTATTAAGTACTTATAATAACTGACCGAACTTAAAGTCGAGCTATATAATATTGAAACTATTACTATTTACGACACGCTTTATATCTAAAAGTTTGTTAAAGGACTAGGTCCTAGATATAAACAGTAGTACGTAAATTATCTCTTAAACTATAACCTTATAAAGGTCAAGTACGACGACACCGTATATGACGCTATAGCTTAAGAACTAGATAAAGATACCACCTTGTTATTTGATTCCTACTCGCTAAGCGCACAAGCTAGCACTAGTCGTTAAACTAATATAAAATTTACTAGGACCGCCAACCCTAATTAAGTACTTGAAACTAAGACTAAGATATAGAAATACTATACACACTATAACAAGCCTTACTACGACGTTATAAGTTGTAGAACGCTACACCCTTACCTTGTAAAACAGCACGCCAATAAGCGGCAGCGAAGAATAAGTAAACAAGTCGACGTCAAGACCGTCACTATAGCTATAGCACATTCGAGACCTTTAGGAAAGACATCTAAATCCCTAGCAAAAGATTAGATAATTGACTCGGGTTGTTCGTAACATATATACTCTTCCTTACAGTAGTTTTTACCAGAAACACTTCGCCCTATTTCACATAAAATAAGTGGTCTAGAGGGGCTTAAACTCGTCCTAAAATCTATTAGAATAGTTAAGTTGATTTGTAAAGGACGTAAGGGACGACATATAGTCTATATCTAAAATGTTTTATACATACTAACAGGACTACTAAACTTGTTGTCTTTAAGTCAACTGCTTCGACGTAAAGCTTAAATTACCTTCTCTATAGAACTCGCTATAATATCGTTTGTAAACGATGCGATATTTACAACTATTTACGAAGGCCTCTATAGAGTTCAACTCCTACAAAACACCTACTTATTCGCTAGAGCCTCCTACTAAATACTCAATCAAAAATCGGTAATTAACTAGCACAGGAAACTAGGTACCTTAAGTACTACCAACCTCGAGAAGCTACAAAGGATGAGCACAGGAATAGACTTATATTCCGAACTAGATAATACTATTTTATGTAAAGCCTGTGTTAAAGGAAAGTACACAGACAGTTCTCATAAGGCGTATATAAAACCTAGTCGCTATAAGATAGATTTAATTTACTTCGATCTTACTGGTCTAATACGAATTCCTAGGCCACAGAATGAGCGATATATATTAGCCGTTATAGAAGACAACACTAAAGCTTCTAAAGTTATACTTTTACAATTAAAGGATCAAACCCTAGACAAGCTCAAAGGATATAAACAACACAACGAACACGGTAATTATATAATATCACGAATACGATACGATCCTACTAGAGAACAAAGTAGCTTGCTCTTCACCGACTAGGCAGAGTTAACAGGTATATATATAGAATACGCCACCACGGCTTCTCAGTAACAGAATAGAGTGGCGGAAAGACTGATTCGCACTATCATAGACAAGGCTCTTCCGATGCTATTAGAAAGTACCTTAAACAAGAGATACTAGACAGAAGCGGTTAGAACGGCAAATTATCTTTGTAATAGATCACCTGTTACCTCTATTAACAAGACCCCTTTCGAGGCCTAGACTAGTACTAAGCTAGACTTAAAACACCTAGTTCTATTTAGTACTCCTTGCTTGTTCCGAAGAGGATCCTAGTATAAAACACTAAAGCTCGAATCTAAGGTAGACAGAGGTTTTATGGTAGGATATAAAGGAAGCTATATATATCGAATCTTGTTTAATAGTAGAATTGTCCGCCGTATAAATGTCTGGTTTACTATAAAAGAACCAGCTGTAACTCCTAGGGGGGAAGACTTACAAGAGCTACTACTAGACCTCTACCCTACTAAGACCTAAGAATATAAGGCGGCTACACCTATTAAAAGGGACACCATTAGGCCTTCACCCGAGGAATCAGAAGAAGAGGTATCAGACAACGAAACTCTTAATACTAGAAATTCGTAGAGCCCACCTATTTTACGTAGTAACCGTAAAACTCGAACATACGACTTTTCTTAGCGAGGTCGAGGGACATTTAAAACACTAGTTTCTTAGGCACTACTACTATAATTAAAGATAGACACCAAGGAACCTACCACCTACAAAGAGGCTATATCTTCACCTGATTCAGCCTAATAGATTATAGCTATAGAAGACGAGTACAATTCGCTAGTAGAAAACAAAACCTAGGAACTGACACCCCTGCCTGACCACCGCAAAGCCCTCGGTAGGCGCTAGGTATACAAAGTCAAAAGAGATTCTACAAATCAGATTATAAGATATAAGGCTCGCTAGGTGGTTTAAGGTTTTACTCAATAGGAAGGAATCGACTTTAATAAGACTTTCGCATCTGTTATTAAGCCTATGACATATAAAGCTTTATTTACACTCGCGGCTTTAGAAGACTTAGAAATAGAGCAAACAGATGTTAAAACAGCCTTTCTCTATAGAAAGGTCAAAGAAGAAATATATATCCGCCAACCTACTAGTTTTATTACTACTCTATCGACAACAACTTCATCGCCTACAGTATATAAGCTTGTTAAGGCCTTATATAGACTAAAGCAGGCGCCAAGAATCTAGTACAACACCTTGTCGGCTACACTACAACAACTAGGATTTACACCTTTAATATAAAACATAAGTATCTTTAAGAACGAACGTATATTTATTACTATTTATATAGATAATATCCTCCTTATTAGACCTAATATTAACTATATCTCGTCGCTAAAAACTTTACTTTATAGGACCTTTAAAATGACAGATATAGGACTACTATCTTATTATCTTAGAATAAATGTAGTACGTGATCGACGAAATAAGGTCATTTGTTTAGATTAAAAAGCGTATATTAAGCGAGTTTTAGACTAATTTGGCATAAGTAAATATAACTCTTCTACGCTACCTATAGACCTAAATTATAAACCAGAAACAGCTTCGGATACTGACGGACCTAGCTAAGCTGATATCACTACTTACTAGTAAAAAATTAGTAGTCTTATGTACATTATGCTAGTTACTCGGCCGGACATAGCCTATGCTGTTTCTATACTAAGCCGATACTCCCACCGACTAACAAAAAGTTACGACCAAGCTCTTTAAAAGCTCTTTAGATACCTATAAGGTACACTAAAATTTGTACTAAAATTTGAAGGTTAATATATCGATCTTCGAGGATAGACGGACGCCAGCTGGGGGGACGACAAAAACATAAGTAGATCGACCTTAGGATATCTATTTAATCTTAGGAGCGGAGCTATATTATAGAGCTCTAAACGGCAAGGAACTGTTGCCTTATTAACATGTGAGGTAGAGTTATTTAGTCAGACGTTAGCTGCGAAAGAATCTATTTAGTTACGAGAACTACTATAAGAACTAATAGATCAACAACCCACTCAACCTACCACTATATTTGCTAATAACCAGGGGGCAATTGCGCTATCAAAAAACCCCTACCACACACCTCGGACTAAACACGTTAGAATCTAATATCGCTGGCAGCAAGAACAGGTCGAATCAGGTGTAATTCACTACGAATTTGTCCCTACTAACGGCTAATTAGCAGATGGGTTCACCAAAGCTCTCCTACGTCAAGGGTTCTAAAAGTTACGGCAAGGCCTAGGTGTTGAACGCTAGGAATAGCCTCATTTTGTTAATGTTATTTAAAGTTTTATTTTTGGTATAGAAGAAGGGGGCTGTTGAAGATCACATGTGATCTCTATTATCTTCCACACCACTCTCTTTATCTCTAGTAGCATATAATCTAGCTAGACCCCACTTCAATATATTCAAGGCTTTTACCACCTTTCATATACCTAAGTTCAATAAATATAATATAGATCTAAAGCTACTCTAAAGCTAGTCTATAGCTATTCTAAAGGTAGTCTACTACTATTCCGAATTAGGTCTAAAGCTGATCTAAATTAGGTCTAAATAGGTACTAATTTATTTGTGTTATTTGTGTAACTACGCTACTATTATAGAGTACGTCGTATTAGAATAAATGTTATAGTAATTACCTTATAACCTCGCTTTCTTATATCCTAGTTTCTTATATCCCGCTTCTTTATATCCTAGTTCCTTATATCCCGCTCCCTTATATCCTTACTATTGTTCATCGTTCGTCGTTCGTCTACGTATTATCTAGCCTAGTAAAGCTAGTACTTAAGAGACAGCGAGGAATATCTAGGACTCGAGGGACAGCTAGGCGAATCAAGGACTCGATACTCTAGCTAGGAATAGTTAGGACAAGCTAGTAATGTGTACTTGATTTAGATAGAACGATTTTCTCTTGTCTTTGTAAAGGTAGAACAATCGGTAAGTAAAAGTAGGTAATAAAAATAGGTAGCAGAAGTAGGTAGCAAAAGGTAGGTAGTAAAAGTAGGTAGTAAAAGTTGTAGTAGTATAGTAAGAAAGGTGCGAATTAACGCCCTACTTGCTATATAGCTATACTAATAAATCACGTGACTTTTAAATTTTGTACACTTATAGCTATATATCTAATTCCTATATAGCACTTAAATCTAGCCTTAATTATATAAAATTCCGCTAAAACTAGAAATAAAAAAGAAATCACTTTCTCTAGCTACCTTTTTCTTTTCTTTAAGTACTTTTTAGGCTCTATTTATACTACTAGAGCTACTAGAATTAATTTAAATACTTTCTAACTATATTTAAACCACTTTCGAACTACTTTTAGAACACTTTTAGAACACTTTTAAACTACCTTCAAAACTAGTTTCGCTCTCTATTAACTTAGAGTTAGATTATACTTAAAATATAGTTAAAATATAGTTAAAATATAGTTAAAATATAGTTAAAATATAGTTTAATCTCTAACCTAGATTTGATTCTAATTCGGCTTGAATCGAACTCTATTCTACTATATAGTTAAATTATAGTTGAATTATATTTAAATCCTCTAAAGCGAGTCGGACTATAGTTAGACTATAGTTAGATATAGATTAAACTATGTTTAAACTATGTTTAACAACTAGTTAACCTTTATATAGTACGCACGTAAGTATTAAAATTAGAGCTTATGTCGGAAGAAGTATGTATAAACGCGTCTAATACTACTACCGCTAGTAAGGGTGCTAAAGTACCTAAAAATGACGTTCCTATATGTACTCGACTATAAACCAATTACGAATTTCTCTATTAGTATAGTCGACGGGACTAAACTTCCTATTCTAGGAATCGGTACTATACGGATAATAAGCTCTAACCAAGTTAAATTTGTTGGTTTGACTGTAAGTCAATGAGAATGGTATAATAATCTGATATTGTATTGCGTCTGAAGTTCTAGCTAAGTGGTGGCTACAGGTCCCTCATATACCCAGGAATCACGTCACGTGATTCCTCGCTTACAAACAGATGGGAATATCGTATTCCCAGGTACGTCAGCTCATATGCAGCTGGTGTTTGAGGCTTATGCGTAGCCAGCTTGTCCCGGCATGCAGCCAGGCTTAGCCAGCCTTAGCCAGCCTTAGCTTGTGCCGGCATGTAGCCAGCCTGTGCCGGCATATAGCCAGCGCAAGGAGAAAAGGCATATCGCAACAAAATTAGACTTATTAGTTGACTATATCCCTAGAATAACTACGACACCTTATATCGATAAGAGCGCTTACGAATGCCAGATTTATTATTAATATCGGCGATTGAAAAGTATACGTGTATAATAAGAAGAAAGAAGCTAAAACAGACGCGTACTATATTAAATCAAGTATTAACTACTTACGTACCTACTATATAAAGGTTAACTAGTAGTTAAACATAGTTTAAATATAGTTTAATCTATATCTAACTATAGTCTAACTATAGTTCGACTCGGTTTAGAGGATTCAAATATAATTTAACTATAATTCAACTATAATCCAACTATATAGTAGAATAGAGTTCGAATTAGAATCGAATCTAGGTTAGAGATTAAACTATATTTTAACTATAATCTAACTCTAAGTTAATTAAGGGTCTAAAAGTAGTTCGAAAGTAATCTAAAAGTAGTCCGAAAGTAGTCCTTAAGGTAGTAATAGAGCCTAAAAAGTACTTAGATAAAAAAGAAGGTAGCTAGAGAGAGTTATTTTCTTTTCTTTTCTAATTTTCTCGAGTCTTTATATAGTAATTAAGGCTATTTTTAAGTACTATATAGGATTTAGATATAGTACTACAAGTATACAAATATTTAAGATCACGTAATATATTAGTACAGCTATATAGTAGGGCGTTCGATTCGTACCTTCCTTACTATACTACTACTTTTACCACCTCCTTTTACCACCCTCTCTTACCTACCGATTGTTCTATCTTTACAAAGACAAGACAAAACCGTTCTATCTATCGAATTGAGTACGTATTCCTCCCGGCTACTCCTAGCTCTGTCTCTCGACTCCCGGCTTATCCTGGGTTTACCTAGCTGTCGTACGTACTTGACTGTCCTTAGGTGTCTAATATTAATGGCTATATACAACAGATAATACGCGGACGAACGACGAACGACGAACGACAAACGATAGTAAGGATATTAGGGAGTACGATATAAGGAAGTGGGATATAAGTAAGTAGGATAAGGATATAAGGATATAAGGAATAAGGGCTAGCTATAGTAGGGTAGATATAATTACTATAACATTTATTCTAATACGACGTGTTCTATAAAAATAACACAGATAAATTAGAACCTATCTAGACCTAATTTAGAATAGCTTTAGACCTAATTCAGAATAGCAGTAGACTACCTTTAGAATAGCTATAGACTAGCTTTAGAATAGCTTTCGATCTATATTATAGTAGGGTAGGGTAGATAGGAGTATTATAGTATTTGTCGTAAGTAACACAACGTATTCTATAATAGTAGCGTAGCCATAAAAATAACACAAATAAATTAAAACCTATCTACACCTAATTCAAAATAGCTATAGATCGATATTAGACTAGCTTCCGATTATTTAGTAGATTAGCGTCCGATTAGGTTAAAGAGTTATCCCCGGCCCGTAGGTGTTCGAATATAAGTTTAGCTATAGGGTAAACTATAGTTAGAAAGTAGCTAGAATTTAATCTATAAAAAAGTCTAACTTATATTAAATATAGGTTAAACTAGTATAGGAATATAGTTTAACTAGTAGTTAACCCTTCTATCGTCTAGTATTATAGTAGAAGGGGTTTCCGCTTCCTATAGATAGGTAAAGTCCGAGGTCGTAATCGTCGAATTATTAGAATCCGACGACGAAGGGTTATTACTCGCTATTTTCGAGGCTAAATGTAGTATATACGACAGTTTAATTGTAGGATAATCTTAATAATCTTCTTTAGGATTCATTATATATACTTTCATATAAAAAAGCCTATTTTAAAAGGATACCCTAAATTTACAAAATATTATAAAAGTAACTTCCTTAATATAAAAAACCCTCGAAGGTACTACTATAGTACCTCACTATATATAGAAGGGTCAACTACTATTCCCACACTAGTTCAACCTATATTTAATATAAGTTAGATTTATTTACCGATTACATTCTAACTACATTCTAACTACTTTCCAACTACCTTCAGATCACTTTCGGATCACTTTCGAACTACTTACAAAGCTCTTTTAAACTACCTTTTAACTACTTTCTAACTATAGTTCACCCTATAGCTAAACGTATATCCGAATATCCGAACACCTACGAGCCGATGATAACTCCTTAATCTAATCGGACTCTAATCCGCTAAATAATCGGAAGCTAGTCTAATATAAATCTAAAGCTATTCCGAAGGTAGTCTACCGCTATTCTAAATTAGGTCTAAATAGGTACTAATTTATTTGTGTTATTTTCGTGGCTACGCTACTATTATAGAACACGTCGTATCAGAACAAATGCTATAGTAATTACATCTACCCGACTATAGCTAGCCTTTATTCCCTATATTATCACTTTATTATATCCTAGTTCCTTATATCCTACTTCCTTATATCCTTACTGTCGTTCGTCGTTCGTCTGCGTATTATCTGTCGTATATACCTATTAGTATTAGACACACAAGGACAGACAAGTACGTACGACAGCTAGGCAAACCTAGGATTCGATACCAGAGCCAGGCTAAGGATAGACAAGTACGTACGACAGCTAGGTAAACCTAGGAATAGCTAGGTAAACTAAGGACTTAATACTAGAGCTAGGAGCAGCTAGGAGCAGCTAGGAACAGCCTGCTATATAGGATTTGGATATAGGGCTATACGTATACAAACCTTAAAGATTACGTGATATATTAGTACAGCTATGTAGTAGGGTGTTCGATTCGCACCTTCCTTACTTTACTATTAGTGGCTAATCTACGTAGTACTACTACCTTTGCCACCTACTTTTACCACCCTCCTTTACCTACCGATTGTTCTACCTTTACAAAGATATCGTTCTATCTATCGAATCAAGTGCGCATTCCCCCTAGCTATTCTACGCTGGTTGTCGCTCGAGTACTAGCAAGCTCCTGGTTATTCCTGGCTCTGGCATTGAGTACTGGCTTTGCCTGGCTGTGGTACGTACTCTTCTGTCCTTAGGTGTCTTATAATAATCGCTATATATACCAGATGATACGCGGACGAACGACGAACGATTGTGAGGATATAAGGGAGTGCGATATAAGGAAGTGGGATATAAGGACGTAGGATAAGGATGTGAGGATACAAGGAATAAGGGCTAGCTATAGTAGGGTAGGGTAGATAGCAGTATTGTAGCATTTGTCGTAATACGACGTGTTCTATAATAGTAGCGTAGCCACGAAAATAACACGAATAAATTAGAACCTATCTAGACCTAATTCGGAATGGCTTTAGACTTCCTTGGCCCGAAGGGGATCAGATATATGTTCAACCGTGTTTAGCCGTGTTAAATTGTGGTTAGAAAGTAGTTAGAATGTGATCGGTAAAAGAATCCAACTTGTATTGAATATAGGTTGAGCTAGTAGTAGTTGACCCTTTTCATAGTATGGCAGTACAGTACACAAGGACAAGTAAGCACCTATATATATATCCTAGACGTACAAGACGTGTCGGACGGACGCGGCGGGAACACGTACATGTCAAACGAACAAGACTAAAGCGCGGCCTTAGCTGAAAGGCTAATAGTACATGGCGGGAGAACATAGCCTTAGCCACAACCTTATTACAACTCTGGAACGCGCGTAGCCTTAGCTACAAAGGCTAAGACTTTCAGGAACACTATAGTCGGCGGAAGGGAACAAGCGATTGGATCTACTAGACTCCTCGACACTCCTATTCTGAGCCTAGTGGAGAGAACTTATCCAGCTTATCCGATCTATTATATTCGGCTAGAACTACTTGGAGCTACTCGGAAACGATTCGGAAGACTGGAGCGACCTACAAGGAATCACAAATCACGTGACACAGTGTCAAGAACGCGATAGTTCCACTCCTATACAAAAGGACAAATCTGAACAAGAAATATCTAGATCAGACGTACTACCGATTAGACTACTAGGCTAGTAGAACCACTAGGCGAAAGCACTAGGTGAAACCACTAGGTGCTAGATTAGGCATGTGAAAGCGGGACAAGGAAGTGTATATAGAGGGCTAGATTCCCTAGTAGTCTTAGACAAGTCAATTGATTCTTTCCACCCTTATTCTATATTCACCTTTACATTACTACATTTGACTATCACGAGATTACATCCCTGAACATATCCCTCTCACATATATCTCCTGGTCTCGATATATGTACCTTTCGATTTTAGGCTCGGCAATATCTGCCTTTTGTCTTAGACCTTGCTCCCTATAGGCTTAATTTTGCCTTCTATGGTATTCGGCTCGTGAAAAATGCGTAAAGTGTTCAAAGTAGAACATTTCACTTTACAGCTGTAAATACACAACAAGACTTATAGATTTAGTTCGATTATTCCACAAAACTTGAACAGCGGGAATGATTTCATCTTTATTATTCTAGAAGCAGCCAGAAAATTGTAGAAAGCAGAGTGCCACCAGACTAGGATAAATTTTGTACCCCTTGATAGGGCTGTTCGTGGTCTCACCAACCAATGGTATGTAAGTAACGACACAAATAGCTAGAAGTAGTCCAAGTAGTCTTGTATACTGCATTGCTGTGCTGAAGCGCTTATCAACTCACTTAATTACGAGCCCTGAAACAGGGTATACTCCCATGATTCCCTGGCAGTGACAACCGTTTTCCTCGAGTGCATTTTGTCGTTATCCGTAATCAAGGTAGATGATATATGACTATGCACCCTCTCCTTTGCCCAACAAGACCAAGTTGGCCACATTCATTACAGTGATGATGAGCCAGATGATAATCCCAACACCAGCCGTGATCCAGTTGTTTCGCATTTTCTTCTGTTCTACAACAGACGCTGTATCTGCAATCCCATCCACTTGTCCATTAATCCTAGACTCTCTGTCGCCATGTGCCCGGTTCACGTGAACACCAACCGTCATGTACTTGTTACGGCAAGTAAAGTATATCAAAGGGGCAGAAATGAATGGCAGTGTGACGCTGAGGGCCACCTGGCTCCCATTTAGAGCGGCAGAGAGACCTGATCTTCCCACCGCACCCGCGATGATGATAGAAGGTGTGATACTAATGCTTCTGGTGATGAGACGACGCAGCCATGGTGCAATTGTCCAGTTCAAGGCTCCTTCTGAGACCATCTGACCCGCTATGGTACAAACAATTCCAGCACTGATGCCGGATAGGAGCAGTGCGAGAGCAAAAATGGTTCCTGCAGCTGGAGCAATACTCTTGGAAAGTAAGGAGTAAATACCAAAGAGGTCGGCATCGGCTGCGTCAGTCCCATAAAGAGAGGCGCCGGCCGTGATCAAAATAGCACTATTGACGAACAAGGCGAAAGTGAAGAGGGCAATGGAAAGCTCAATGATGGAATATTTGAGACAAAAGTTTATCGCAGAGAGGGAAGGTAGGTATACATCCTTGTGGGTGCTTTCAGTATCTGATTCGGTCGCAGGTGCGACGATCCCATGCTTCACATCATACTCACGAAGCCGGGGTTGCACAATTCCGGACCCGAGATATAGAGAGTGAGGCATAACAGTTGCACCGAGAATACCGCATGCCTGATAGAGACTTCCAATTGTTAGCGGAGAATACCAGGTCGCAAGATACAAGGAACGCTTACCCGTCTGACTCAATAATAGCTGACGAGGGAAGGTAACCCCTAAAAACCTCGCCGACAGACGTGTTTTCAATCAAGCTCAACTGAATACAAAAACAGACTACCACACCCAGAACGAGTGCCATTACGAAGAATTCGAATGCACGAAGACCTCTCATGCTCCCGTTTGGTTTGTAGAATAGTAGAATCAATAGCACATCTACAATTGATAGGGCGCATCCTGCAACCAACGGTATCTGCGGAATCAGGAGGTTAATTGCAATGGCGGTTCCAATCACTTCGGCTATATCAGTCGCAATGATCTGTTCTCATGTCAGTGACTGTAGATTTGATTGACTTCGGGAAGAGTTACCGCTCCTTCAGCCATTATGTATAGAAAGATGTTCAACCACCACGGAAGGAAAGCCCTGCAGCTCTCAGCCAGGTTGAGGCCGCTTACACTCCCCAGTTTAATACATAGGCTCTGTAAGAAAATGGCAAAGAGATTCGACATCAACACGATGAATAGAAGTTTGAAACGATAAGTCGCACCGGCAGCCACGTCTGTTGCATAGTTGCCCGGGTCGATATAAGCCACAGCGATCTAGGAATGGAAGTTAGTGTTTTCGTTTTCCGAGAGCACGATTGAGGTCAAAATACCATGAATCCTGGGCCAATAAATTTGCCAAAAGTCATACAAAACTTTCGAGCTTTCATGAAGAGGTTTGGAGGCCCCGCGCCTCCATTTCCATCTCCATCTCCATCTCCTCCACCGCCACTTCCACCACCACGGCTCCCCCGAGCCCCTTCCCCTTCAACCCCTACTACAGGAGTCTTCTTTTCCGGAGGAGGTAAGTTGGGATCATAATCCTGCTCTGTTGTTTGAGCGTCGCTGCTGCTGGCAATTCTTCTCAATACTCTAGCATTCGCCATGCCGTTCAGGTCGTTGCGGGTAGTGAGATCAGCGGACAGAGAACTGGGATTTTGGTTGTAACCAGTTCCCTCTGGCTCCTCAGTTCGAGATGGACAGTTCATGATGGATATAGGTTAAAAGTTCCGTTGGTCGTTGGTCGTTCCTCTTCTTTACGTGGTAAAATTGAGGGTGTAGGAGGAGGTATGGTTGATGAGCAAGCGGCACATGTATCACATGTATAACTTGCAGGCTTTGGGCCAGGTTTGGTTCGGGTTCAGAGAAGAAGCGAGATGCAACCTGCCTTGGGGTGTGAATATATCTAAGAATTTCTAGGATGAAGAAAATATTATCACTAGAAAAACCCGATGGCTGGGAAAGGGGGGAGGGGGGGACGAAGACGAAGACGAAGACGAAAACCACGGGAGAAGATATCGGAGAATTTAAATCACAAGTCACTAACTAGCCCGGCTAAGCATTGGGGGATTGCCGAGAACTGTGGGTGAGTAACAAGGTTTGCTATCTTGAGGTGTGGGGGGGTGGATGGGTGGATGGGCGGGATGAGGTGTGGATGAGATGCTTGTCGGTTGCTTGGTGCTTGGTGCTTGGTGCTTGGTGCTTTTGAAGGTGGGTGGTGGTACTGAGTACTCGAGTACTGAGTCCTGAGTACTGAGTACTGACGTACCTGATTGAAGATGCGCAGGGCGGTGCTTGGTGCCGGGTGCGGGCTTTTCCAGTGGTATCACGTGAGGGTAGATTGATCAGTGCAGAAGTGCCCAGGTGCCCAGCAGCCCAGTAGCAGCCCAGCCGGGCAGCGTAGCCATCACTGCCCTGTTCCCATCACTGAGTTCTGATTTATACCCTGTAACCCCACCGTGGGGAAGTGAGGAAGGTGGCCTGGTGGAGACTTCACCGTACATCTTCACCAGACTTGGCGACGCCTAGTCTCGCTAGTAGCCTAGTACGCTACATATTTTCCGTTCTCACCCGAAGACCAGCCAATCAGTGGTCTTGAGAAAAGAGCGGCATGAATGTTCACGTGACATGACTCAGTTTTTGACCACTCTTGACCACTCTTGTCCACCTACTCGAGTACAGCCCAGCACCTACACATTCTTGAAGCTCTCATCTCGGCGGCGGGAGAACTATCTCCTTGTAGCTTTCTAGTCATGAACTCAATGGCAACTTGCGATCGAATACTTTCTTCTACCCTCAGGTTGTTAACAGAAGGTTCCCAACGAAAGCTTCTTGTCAATTCTAGAACCGAGCAGCATGTTAGATTCGGTAAATGAATAGATAGTAGTTGTCGGGTACTAACTACAGAGTACTAACTACAGAGTACTAACTACAGAGTACTAACTACAGAGTACTAACTGCAAAGTACTAATTACAGAGTACCTAGGTACTACACTCGACTATTTGACTACTCGACTAATACTCAACTAGTTCATTATCCCTTGAACACGCTGAAGCTGACCAGTCAGATATCTTGGCACTGCCAACCAAGCCATCAACATCAACCGATTGCTATCATCTCCTCGTCTTCTCCTATCCTCCTCCTCTCGTCTTCTCCCGAACTACCCTGAAAACAAAACACCACGCGTCCATCATCTCGAACAGAATTGAAGTGAAACGGGGCACTAATGAATTGAGTCTAGGATCTGGTTGGTTGAGCCAAGAAACAGCAGCCGATACCTGCTCATTCCGCTGTAGGTAAATCTGCGAATGCAGTTGAACCACGAATGCTTGCACCAAGGGAATTCATCGACGTATTTCCACCCCTTCCATAAAATCCTGATGGATCACGGATTTGCTTGAAAACTTCTCCGCGCCTTGGCAACATTGTACGTCAATGTACTAAGTCTCCCATCGAGACTGCGGGTAGTTATCGGAAAGGGCATTGATATCTGTGCCCGAGTGCTTCTCACACTGCCTCACTTGACCACTTGGCATCTGGACCCTGTGAAGTTGTAGCTTAGCGAGGAACCTCTTTATGACCTCCAACACCTTGGCTTTCATGAATTAAAACCAGTCTCAATAATGTACATGTAAACGAACGAACGTTGAGTAGAGGAATAAATTTAAAATTGAACAGACTCAAAAGCAATCATTTCCTATCTCAGTTTCGCTGTGTTTGTATTATGTACCGTCGTATCTCATCAGAACCAAACTATAAGCAATGAAAGAAGTGGGGATTCCTTCAAAGTCCCAAAAACAACCAACCAACCGCATCCATACCCAGCCACCAACAGCCAATAGCTGAAAGCAAGCACCCTCCCATTCGGTCCCTCAGTCATTTTTGAGTCGCCCCCCCCCCTTTGCCGCCCCCCCAACAACTCTAGTAATCCATCTTGGTATTCATCCGCTTCATAAAGAAAAAAAAAGAGACAACGCCATCATTTTCCAGAATGAGAGGGGAAGAATAAAAACGCAACCGAAGTGAAGCATAAATTGGTATCATGGTCTAAAGCGAGGCTTAAGAATCATAAGCAGCAGCCACACCAGGTGCCGACCCCTCTAGATCAATCGCCTCAACAGTGTTCCGGATCCTAGCACTCTCGTTGACCAAGTTACCAAAGTACTTTCGGGCGACCTCGCTTTCCCCTCGAATTTTAAGTGTCTCCTCACGCTTAGAACCAAGTTGTTCCACGGAGCGCTGAAGGCCGACACGCAAGTTGTCGGCTGGGAAACGGAGGACCTTTCGGACAGAGGTGGAAATTCGGTCACTGTTTGTATGCACATAGTCGATAGCTGCAAGTTGAGCCGAGATCTTTGTAGAGAGGCGGTGAGGGAGTGAGTGCGGGATCTGGCTGAGGATGTAATAAGTTGCAGCAGCGGCTGTTGCAATAATACCAGGAATGATGAGCTTCTGCAAGTTGTTGTTGCCAACGATTTTCGCAGCGCCCAGAGCACCATCAATCCAGCCATAACCACCGATCATTCGTCCACCAACAGCGGTCGCCACGGTAAGTGCCATTCCAGTTCCTGCCATCTTTTCCTGTTTCTGCAGAATAGTAGACCAGTCGAAAAAGTCCCATAGTTCAGTTTCAATTTCAACTTGGCGGGCAAGAATGTCTCGTTTTCTTCGAAACATGACATCACTTCGGAAACTCAAGTCCGTGTACTCATCTCCAAGGTGAAGCAGTCCCAATTGCTTGATCGAGTTCACCCCACCAACAGTTTTCGATCGAGCGTGGTCTTCACAAGCAGTAACCGAAGCAGATATCTCCGAGAGGATAGCCTCTTTAAGATCATCTGCGTATTGAAAGGCGTTAAACAGACCTGGGTAAGGTATGCCATGATCTTCCTCCCCTGCTTCTCGAATGGTTGAGGTAAGAGTCGATCTGGTAAAGTCGTAGATATTCTTACAGGTGGCTTCGATTGTTCGATCAATATCATCGCTAACCTCTGCCTTGGCCTTTTTAGATGCCTCAAGAACAGGTTCCAGTTCTTTCAATTCCTTGGACACGCGATTCAGTTCGGATTGAGCGACCTCTTGGTTGACGGTTGCCAAGGTCTGTACATCTCCAAGTACGTTCAATAGATATGTCTTGGCTGGGGCGAGCTTTGATCGAGCACGCTTCTCCAGTACGAATCTTCGCAGCGATTGTTCAAGAGCCTCAAAATCTCGGATCTTGTCTTTATCTTGTGCCTTCCCTTTGCCCTTTGGATCCGAGTCATCGTAATCCCCTCCATTTCCCCCTCCACCACTCGAGCTTCCACTACCTCCATTTCCACCCGGTGGACCTGGCGGAGGAGCCGTGGGGATTGCGTTACTTGAGACGAAATGAACCAAGTCTGATGATTCCTTGAAAGTTCTTGGACTGAGACCATGCACTTGCTCCAAAATCATCTTCTGACATCGCTCCTTATCCTTGATATTGTCATATCCATTGACAACCATGAAAATGTAAGCCTTTTCTGCGGCTGCAGCCCAAATGAACTCTCTTGCCGTTTGAGTGAAGTGATTGGCAGCGGAAACAATAAATACTACCACGTCAATCTCCTCTTGTCGTGCAAATACAGCAGTGGTCTTTGTAGTATCGGAGTTGAGACCAGGAGCGTCAATTATTGAGATATCTACGACGCCGTTATTGAGCAATGACTCGTCGATAGACCGTACGTCCTGTAGATAAATCTTGCATTGCGTGTAGGTTTCGTTGTCCACTACCAGCTCCTCCAGATCTGTCAAGTCAAATACATCGTATGTGGTCTCGTCATGTCGATTGTATTGCGAGTCCTTGTGTACGGCGTGTACCTCCTCAACTCCCCCATTTTCCCTAGCATCCAGAACCTCGCAGAAGATATTTGTACATGGCTGTTGATCTTCCGGCAAGACCTTCCGTCGAAGAAGGGCGTTACAGAAGGTGGATTTTCCAGCATTCAGGTCTCCCGTCACTAGCACTTTACTTGAGGTATCCTCAATTCTCTCCCGTAGCGACAAGAGATGCTTGATGCTCGTGCTAATCTTGCCGTCCAGCAGAGATGCTATTGAGTTTTTCTCCAACGAATGCACCAACTCTGACTGATATAGAGCTCCCAGTTTGAGATCAAGCTTGAGAATTGAAAATTCTTGTGCAATCTGGGGAGTGATCAATCTTGGTTCCGCAGCGGCCTTCTCTTCCGCCGACTTGCTCGATTCTGCCTGGGAACTCTGTTCACCGATTGAAGTTTCCGCTCGTCGAAGCGATCCCGGACGAGGTTCTCCTGGCATCGTCATTCGCTTATTTACTCCTGTGTTCGTGTGCGCCAAAGCTGGTCTGTCGGTTCTGTTCGGGAACGCTAACTCGGCGCGTTGTACGGAGGGGTATGTTGCCGGCCATGAAGCATTCATCTCTTGCAATGATTTCAAGCTCTCCACCACTCTGTTAATCGATCTGCCAAGTGCTACCCGATGTTGATTGTACCATAGCTGGTGTATGGCATTTGCCTGAACTCGCCGACCATTGTCGGTGGCCTCTCCGCCCTGCCCAGTTGGTGACAGAGAATGCGTTGGTCTATCCTCGGTCAAGGTAGGATTCCACGATGGGGTGCCGTTAACGTTGGCGTTGCCTCCATCGCCAGCCATGCTTCCGCCATAGCCCGAGTCGTTATCCAGGAGAGCTTGAAGTCGAGATGCACTTTCTGAAGTTGAACCGGATCCGACGGTCATATATTGAGGTCGATTAGGGTTGCTGGGGTTGGGCTTGGGCTCAGCGGGCGCCGACTGCCGCTTCTTACCTTTATTGTGTCTCTGGCTCATGTTGAAGTATTTCGTGCCTACAGGTGTAGCATTTGTGGCTTCGGGGTCGCAGGACGAAGTTGTATTTCGTCGTTTGCGTGCGTGCAGAAAATTGTTTATGATGATGATTGGATTGGCATAAAGCAGCACATCCCAACTCGCCACGCCAAGACCTTGACACTAGTTATGCACGAGGTGTTTTGGTGGTGCTTAGGTAAGCCTGCGCTCCACCTTCAGGGGTCTTTTACCTATCTCGCGCCTATTCACCGCTACCACCAGCTATCAACCTTGAAGGAATCCTCGTTATTAGTACTCGAGTACACATGATAAAAACAATAACATGGCAACATATAACTTGGTTGTGTACTATTAATCTGAGGTTTAGGATAACCCTAACCCTAACCCTGGTCTGGATTCAGTCTGTTGATGGCTCAAATCAATAGTCATTAATAGCCATTCATGTACTGGTACTTACTCGTACGGTGTGGTGCTGACTGACTTCTTTCTTTTTGTCAGCTCTGGTGAGCTGGAATGAAGCTGTCTCTTATCGGGGAACATACCTACGTCATGTAGCAAAAAGAGAAATTCCAAACGAAATCAATTATTACGAGTCTTAGCTAAGTTATTTGATTATATAATAACCGGTTAAACAATCCTTTTCTCCCTATTAAGTGGTGTATGTAAGTACCTTGGAACCTACCTAGGTACTAAAGCCAGCCCAACCCCACGTGTCAGACAGCCCCATCTGTCTATCCCCCCGCCAAGCCTCCATTATGACGAGGCACTCACAAGCTCCAAAGGCACCTGAGGTATGAAACTACCAATACTTCCATCCAAACCTCCATTTACACCCCACAACCGCCATGAACGTACGTACCAAATACACAAACCTTCTCTTGTATCTACTAACCCTTCCCCCCAGATCGTTGAATGGGCTTTCGGAAAGCGCATGACGCCAGCAGAGCGCCTGCGCAAGCACCAGCGATCACTTGAGAAGACACAGAGGGAGTTGGATCGCGAGCGCGTCAAGCTTGAGAACCAGGAAAAGAAATTGATTCAGGACATTAAGAAGAGCGCTAAGAATGGCCAGATGGGGGCCTGCAAGATCCAGGCCAAGGATCTGGTCAGAACGCGGAGATATATCGAGAAGTTCTACTCCATGAGGACTCAGTTACAGGCCATTTCATTGCGCATACAGGTACGTTTGTCTGTGAGACGGATGAAGCATCCGGGAATTTCAGGGACAACAAGCTAACAATAGTATCCCAGACCGTTAGAACGAATGAGCAGATGATGCAGGCTATGAAGGGCGCAACGGGAGTTTTGGGAAGCATGAATCGCAACATGAATCTTCCTGCCCTGCAGAGGATAGCGATGGAATTCGAAAAGGAGAATGACATTATGGATCAGAGACAAGAGATGATGGATGATGCCATTGACGATGTTACTGGACTGGAGGATGAGGAAGAGGGTGATGAGATTGTGGACCAGGTGCTGGAGGAAATCGGGGTTGACTTAAAGAATGCTGTAAGTCGGAGACCATTTTTGCTTAGTTCGTGACAGCACTAATTTTCCTTTTAGATGGGCGAAACCCCACAAGGACTTCAAAGCACCACCGTACCAGAGGGACGAGTGGCACAAGCTATTGGAGGAGGACCCAGTGGTGGGGGTGGGGACCCTGGAGATAACGACCTTCAAGCTAGGCTTGATAGTCTCCGGAGATGAGATATCTTTTTGTGACATACAGTTCTGGCGGCGTTCATCTCGATACAGAGAAGCGGAGTTTTGGGCGATTTGATGCGAGTGTTATTCTGGGTTTTTACACATCCATATTTGGCATGGTGAAATATGCGTTTGTGCCCATGGTTGCCATTGCCGTGTGCATCGTCTCTGCATTCTCTAAGAGAGAGAGAGAGAGAGAGAGAGACCACACTAAATTATAAAGATATATATATATATATATATATATATTCTTTGCTATTTCATCTCTGTTGGTTTTGGGTGGAAAGGTAGGTAGGTACCTACGTAGGTAGACTTGATTGACTTTGGAGATGTTTTTTTTCACTACAAGGGGGGTATTCTAGATAATGCACAATTCCCTTTGTTCATAAATTATCTTGTAGAATACTTGGTTGCTCCTACCTCAGCATGGTGTGAAAGAAAGGCGTGAGTAGGTAGGTACTAGAGTAGAGTGTAGAGTTAAAAGGACCCATCGTATTCGTAACAGTACCTATAGTACAGTCAGTACTGGTACTCGAGTACATTGACTTTGTGTGGCGTGTCTCCGAGTCTGTTCGGTTGGAAAGAAGCTCTCGGCTGGAGTACACAGGCGGTACGAGTAACTGTACTGGTACTGGGAGTACACAAGCGCTGCGAGAGTTCTTTGGTGCTTAGTCTTGCCTTCCCAATCATAATCACCCTTGACTGAACCCAATCTGCACAACCTGTTTCCCATCGACTCTAGACTCCTCCCAGAATATTGGACTTCTCGATCCCCATACATCCCCATACACCGACACCGACACCGACACCGACACCACCCACCAACCACCAACCAGACCAGACGGGAGGGTCAATCCTCTCTTTTCACAACTAATATAACCTATTAAATCTCAGACATCGATATTCAAAGGAGAGGCTACCACGGCTACCTCTCTATCTCTCTACCACAGCTACTCGGTATACTGTAGCTGCCAGAAAGGTAAGGTATCCAATGCTGGCTCGCTGGTTGCCTCTCGCCTCCTACTTGAGTACCTGCGGGAGACAAGAGCTTGGTCCTCCTCTCTCACGCAGCCAGCGCGTCGGCCCAGGCATCGCTACCGCTACCGCTACCCCACATTCAACATCGTCATTGCTGATATTCCGCCCGACAGACCAATCCATTCACTCTCGAGTCTCCCTTACAAACCGCCCAATCTCTGAATCTCAATATTCCCCCCCAACCCTCCTTAACTCTCAACTCTCAACTCTCAACACTCGACCCTCAACCCTCAACCCTCAACCCTCAACCCTCAACCCTCAGCATCTTCCTCCCTCTCAACCATCACATCCACCACCATCAACATCACCACCCATCAACACCACCACCTTCTAAGACACTCAACCGCGGTGCCTTTCTACCCATATACTCGAGTACTCTACTACTACACACCCTAGCCGCCGCGCCTCCCCTCGCTTCGCCCCCCCGTTGGACTCGGTGCTCCAGGGTAGACCTAGATCAATCGACAACAGGCAGTCTCCTCTCGTGGGACGTCTAATCCAATCAACAAACTGGCAGGTAGCAAGCGGAGGAGTATTTCCTCCCAAGGCGGAGGTTTGCTAAACAGAATGTTTGGCAGCAGCAGCGGTTCTCCCCCAAAAGAAAGCCCCGTCGTGGATGCGCCCGCATCGAACACCCCCACATTAAACAACCAAACTAGCGAGTCTCCCAAATCCTCAAAACCCGACGAGATGGGCGACGGTAGTGCTGGTGGAGAAAAGCGCAGCGGTAACGGAAGCCCACAAGGCCGGCCGACAGCTGACAACGGAGCCACATCAGAGAAGAAGCGCAAGAGTGGTGTCGGCGGCAAGGCCAGCGCTATGTTAGCCAGTGCAAAGAGCTCGTTACATTTTAGTCCTGGTTCGGGCCCAAATTCCTCATCAAGCGCGCGAAATACAGAGCAAAACACGCAAACGCCTTTACAGAAGCTGGGAAAGCAAGATCCGGCGCTGAGCGTTCCCCAAGGACAGCACAACAACAGTGCTGGCGATTCCATCCCTGGTCCAAGATCGACCTTTTCGGTTGGAGTATGGGAAGATAGAAATAAAAAATGTCGTCGGACTATGGAAGACACCCATGCCTTCCTATATAATTTCCTGCATACACCTGCTCCGGCCTTGAATCCAGAAATCAACACTGCCTCGGCCAACCCAGATTTACAAAATGATGAGTTCGGTACGGAGTCCTCGGCCAGCCTGGTCGCGACCAGCGAGATGATGGAAACTGACAATGGATATTTCGCTATCTTTGACGGCCATGCCGGCACCTTTGCTGCGGATTGGTGCGGAAAGAAGCTACACCTCATTTTGGAAGATGTCATTCGAAAAAACCCAAATACTCCAATTCCCGAGCTTCTTGACCAAACATTCACTACGGTTGACGCGCACCTTGAAAAACTCCCGGTTAAGAACAGCGGTTGCACAGCGGTCACGGCAGTACTGAGATGGGAGGATCGGATACCCAACGCCCAATCTGCTACTGGGTCCACAGCTATTGCTCCGGCAACTGCTGCTGCGGTCAAGGCTGCGGATGAGCAGGCTAAAATTGAGGAAAAGTCAAGTGATAGTGGGGTTGATATGAGCAAGAGCACATCAAAACCGCCCGGAGCGGCTCAAAGTGCTAGCGAGGCAACGCACGCTAAGCTTAAAGTCCAAGCATCACGTCAACGAGTTTTGTACACGGCAAATGTCGGAGATGCGCGGATTGTACTGTGTAGAAATGGTAAGGCTTTGAGGTTATCTTACGACCACAAGGGAAGCGACGAGAACGAGGGCAAGCGCATCAAAAACGCTGGTGGGCTCATTCTCAATAATCGAGTCAACGGCGTTCTGGCTGTCACTCGAGCCCTGGGAGATGCATACATGAAAGACTTGGTGACTGGTCATCCTTATACAACGGAAACGGTCATCCAGCCTGACATCGATGAATTCATCATCCTTGCCTGCGATGGGGTAAGAAGCTTTCCTGGATCTGATTTGTGTTCAGCTCGAGTTACTAATATTGTCCGTAGTTATGGGATGTTTGCTCCGACCAAGAAGCTGTGGATCTAATCCGAGAGACTGAGGATCCAAATGCGGCCGCGAAACATCTGGTTGAGCATGCGTTGGCACGTTTCAGTACTGATAATCTGTCCTGTATGATAGTTCGCTTCAACAAGACCGCTCTCTTGACCACGGCTAAAGATCCCGCATCTGCCATCGGTGTCGAAGGTGACCCGGACTGCCTCCCCGGTAAAATCAGTGAAGCCGAAAAGCTCGTAGGGGAAGCGAAGCGCAGAGTCCAGGAAGACGGCATCCCAGGTGTTGGAGTCAGCGGATCAAATTCAGGAAAGGGGCATGATTCTCAGATTGCGGAAGATGAAGAACAAGCCAAGCGAATCAGCATGGAGAAGGTCGTCGAAGAGGAATCAAGTTTGGTGGAAGGCGATGCACCAGAAGTCAGCACCGGAAATGCAGCGGACCCTACTATCAGAGATAAGCTCAAGTTGCCTAAATAATGACTCTTCGGAAGCATATCACATTGCTTGCGCCGCCTTGGTATGATGTTTTGCCTGGGACACAACGAGTTACTTCTTTCTCGCGGGGAGCCAGTCCATAAACGAATGAGTGGCAAATTGTGGGTTGAAGGGGCGAGTCTCTAATGATAGCGTAAAGCTATCTAGGTTATTGGTCTGTGCTTTTTAAAAACTACAAGAGGCAACCAAGCCATGGTTTCTTTGTGGGCTGTGTGATTTTAGGGAGTGACTAGACGAGTTATAGCGGAAATGTTTTTATAGGATTGATCAGCGAATTTGGGAGGTTACGCGAATGCAAGTACAGCACTACTAGGTACATTCATAGCATACGATTGGCGTAAAGCTGACTGTTACGCCTCGAGGAATAGAATTGCGTGTCTATATGAATGTTCACGGTTGTATTGAACTCGCAATTCTCGCTCTTTCACTTCTTTTCTGGCTTTGATTTGCCCTTTAGTACAGGGCTGAATTTCCTAATCCTGCATCTAGAGTAATTATCTCCAATTCAAACTGATTATGGTATGTGAAAAATACACCAAGTGAGTCAAAGGCATCCTTATGTAAGCCAGTACATCGTTCTCCAAAATCTTCGCCATTCACGCGTCTAACGCCAACCTTTCCAGGTTCTTCTGCCTGGTCTCATGGTCAGGTTATGTATATCTTTCACGAATTTCAAACCTTCACTGCTCTTTGTTTAGTTTCCCAAAACCCTCATCCTTAAACACCCGCCAAAGCCCCAGCCATGGCAGCGTACCAAGTCTGACTCGCTCCTCCGTCCAACCCAGTAGCATCAAAAGCACCATTTACAAACCAATCCCAACTAGCCTTCGGATTAACCAGTGCGAGGTTAGCCATCAAAATACCCCTCCAACCCCCAGCGGTTCCCTCGGCTCTCCCGTTACTGAAGAATGTATTCCACTCCTCAGTAACGAATCTTTTTGTTCGGGCCAATCCGCTGGCAGGTATCAGAGGAACCATGTGGATTCCATGAATATACTCGGTATTCGTACCGAAGTAAGTTACATGATCAATCTTGTTCTCAAACAGAATCCCGGATACCTTGTTTCCGATGAAGTTTGCCGGCGCGTTGGCATTAGTGGAATCATAAAGGAAGTAGTTTTGCAGAGCACGAGAGGCGATGGCTAGTTGGAGGTTTCCTCGCGCTTCAAGGTTGCGGTCGCCGATTACTGACCCCCAGAGTTTGAGGCCGAGAAGGGACATGATGTCTTCAGATGAGGACTCTTCGTCGCGGCCGTCTGTAGTTTCGTAAAGACCTGCCGGGGCTTAGGTTGTGCAAATATTGAGACTTGGGGTGAAGGGAGTTGGGAGGGGATGAATTCTTAAACTTACCATGAGCGAAAGAGTGACCGTGGTACCAATCAAAGTTCCTATGTTGAGGGAAGAATGTATCCGACGGAGACGGATTAGCATAATCTCGAACCAAAGCATTGATATAAGCCTTGTTAGGATCAATCCAAGAGGGGTCGACTAAATGACAAATCAACTTTTCTTCTTCATGGAGGCCCTAGAATGTGCTCCTTACCATGCCCAATTATAGCAGCTGCATAAACAAAGTATCCATAATGGAAATGGTGATCGTTGTAGTAAGTGTTGCCAAAATCGGTGCCTGCATCTCCGGTGGTATATGTAGCGGATGATACCAAACCATGCCAAGCAGACTCGTAAAACAGGGGGAACTGTTGGCGGTTCTCGATAAATACGGCGAATGCTTGTTTGAGCTTGGTCAATCCTGATTGAGCTAGACCTTTATCATCAAGAATATCGTTGAGAACGTAGACAATCTGTGCAAATTTTGCGAGTGCCTTGAGATGAGTTAGAGATTAGGCGACATTTGTTAAGCGAGGTGGATGTTTGAGAAAAGGGGGGTTGTTTTGTTTTGGCTCATGACCCACGCCACTTCGGTAGAGTACAGAGGGGTGAAGAAAAAATGTAGGAACAGGGACAAGAAAGACTACTCACCTTTCCACTATAATACATGGAATTTAGATTGCTTTGCGCATTCATATCCTGGGATATTTCCTTTTCTGCAATAGCATGAACAATGCGCTTCGCATCATCCGACAAACTCTTCTTCTCTCCTTGATCCGGATCCCAAGGACCAAATCCCATTGAAGTTGGTAAACTCTCAGACAAAGTCCAAGAATCAGCAACAACAGCAGTGGCTTTTCCTTTGATGGTGGTATCAAGTTGTAGGTCTTTGACATTTCCCCGCGTGCCCTGGGAAAATGAGGCAATATGATGTGGTAAAGCGTACATCAGAAGCGTAGGTAGGTCATTATTATACCCCTCTTTGTTGAATGTAAATGTGTAAGAGCCAACTGCACCATCCGCAGTCCCAGAAAGGTCGACGGTAACAGGCCAAGCACCGGAAGCAGCATCATAGAGAGCCTCTCCATTACCTGGATCTTTGGCGAATTGCAGAACACCGTCGAAGGTAGAGGTGGCCTGTATCAATCCATTATTGACAACGGTAAAATCCAAATTATTACCTGAAGGGGACCAGGCATAGAGTAACCACTTCTTATCATCCTCAAGCTCGATAGTGAACTTCATCACTCCTGGCTTTGGATTTTGAGAGGCTTTCTTGATAGAGCGAAACAGAACTCCAGATTGAAGAATGGGCGTAACTACGTTGCAGCCAGCTGTAACAAACCCCATTCCTTGAACAATTGGAAGCTGGATAAGTGGACGATCACCAGCTCTTGCGTGTAAACTTATGTGAGCAGAGAATGTAGTCAGTCTTTCGGATGAGAGGACTGTGTCTCTACCGAGCTCTAGAGCCGAGATCACGATAGATTGAATTTCAATCGGATTGGCGAAGTAGCGCGCCGGGTTCCCTTCACCAAAGACCTTTTGATTGTCCTCGATATGCGAGATCGACATACCCCAGCTGCCTGTTGCTCCTTTGCCTTTCGACCATGCACTACAACAGAGTAGTCAGTATTTTCAATGGTGATTTAGCGCTCAAGAGACAGCCAACATGGTTGACTGGGGGCGAGATATAACGAAAATCTGAATTACAAGATTTCACAGAGAAAATGAAATGTAGCATCAAAGATCGCGTAAATACAAAATGGGAAAGAACTTACATAGAGTACGGATGAGTCCATGTTCCAGAAGTTTGACTACCCAAAAGAAAGTTTTGCCAGAACCTATTGGTGCCGATAGGCTCTTGCTGAGAAGGCAATACATTCAGACGAGGGACAGGATGATCAGGACGCCGAGGAATGTTTCCAGGCGGAGGGTCCGTAGAGACAGGCTGGAAGATATTGTTCGCAAGTGCTCCAAATGGCTTCGGGCCTGGAACTGCGGTTGGTTGACCACGGCCAAGTGTAGTTGTAGGTGAGGGAATCGAAATTCTCAACAACGGATCGCCTGTATGGATTCCGGCAGGATCAAGTTGCGTGACGATAAAACCTTGAGTTGCCGGCAATTGAGTGCTTGGTTCCGGGAGAACTTGCACGGTCCCAGAAGACGTTGGAACTGTTGTTACTTGAACGCTAGGAACTACTGAACTGGTTGAGGGGACGAATCCAGGGGTCGGTTCAAAGAAATCCGACCCATCATTAAATTGTGATGCCTGTGGAAAAGGTTTGGCGTATACTAAGAGGGTTTGCAAAAGAGCTAGGAAGAATGTTAAATTCATGGCTGCAGATTATCGTTTCTTATTTGTTGTATCCTTCATCTGGCGAAAGCCTGAAGAAATGTTCGAAGAAAGTTGATGTTTGTAAAAGAAGAAGTGCCGAGAACGATAAAGTATATAATAACCGAATTTGCGAAAAATATTTTGATTCACCAATGCAGGATAGAATTACATATACTACTTGGTAGGACTTTTCATGATGAGACAAAGTAGGTGAATAGGGATAAAAGTCGGGTGACGAAATGTTTTCAATATAAGTGGCTCTGGAAATATCTCGGAGCATTGTTAGAAATTCAATAAAGAAGGGAATGTCCGAATGACAACAAATGCGAGAATGGTATGACCTTCAAGTCACAAAACATGTGGATTGTGGACGAAGATGTCGTAATATATTCCGAAGTCACTTGCAGGGCTAACTATCCCCGAATCGCTAGAGGCGCCGGAGCCTCAAGCAACGAGACTAAAGTAATAGTTGTGTCCGGAAATTATGATATGTACTATCCGGAGCTATAAAAGTCGGTTGCAATTTGCCAAGAAATAATTGGTCCTTCATGATCGTGGAATGAAGTCTAAGGAGCCGCAGAGGGCTTGCCTGAGACAACTGTTTGTGGCGGTACTCGAGTAATCCAAACACACCAAAGTTACCAAACAAGCTTGCACAATGGAAACAATATTTTGAGATTGAACAACGAGAAAGAAGCCAGTAATAAAAATACGCAAATACTCGGGCGCAAACGTAGCTAATTAAAAAGGCCACTGCAGCAATCTCGCAGAAGTTTGGTAAGAGATTAGCTATCTAAACCTGAAGACAACCCAATTGAGGGTTAAAATGGATTCAGATGAACATATGCATGACAGAGATGCCACGTTGACATGGAGCTCTTCAGAAGTAAGGACAGCCACAGCCGGTTTACGTTGCCCTGGACCACGCGTCGTGAATTAGATCATTTGTGTACGTTCAGCCACAGGTGACATTTCAGGATGCTAGCTGATATGACAGAAAGGCTAGCATGGTAAGTCTAAGTAAACAGAGGCTAGCTGAGAGCCAGAGAGCCTGAGCAAACCTCTATTGTAGAAACCAGATGCATGCATGGCAAGATCCATATGATCATGGACCATACACAGGGCATATTGGCGCGAATGGATAACCTGAGATTGCAAAGTGTACTAAATCTGCAGGAGAAAGCAACACGCAAGAAACAAGGTAAACAGACTAGAGCTGTTGTGAAATAAAATCACCAGCGACTCCATCGAACCCAATCAAAGCAATTGAAGGAAATAAACAAGAAGAAAAAAGACAGTAGCGGTGTAGGCTTCGATGATCTAGACAAGAGAAGAATTGCGGCTACCCGTTTAAGTACCAAGATACACATGTCTGCTGATGAGCTGTGTTCTTTGAGCAGCTAGTTTGTATGACCTAGCTTCTTCATGCCTCTGGAGGACAGCACATGCTGATGTATGTATCTGGTACTTTTTGTGATGGCAGTTTTGTTCCGTTGAACTTTTGATATCCGCAAAGCCCAAAGAACTGCGGAAACTGTAAAATAAGCCCGAGATACTTCGGAAATCTCACCCTATTGAATCATGCTCCAATAGGTGCCGTTGTTCTCTCGCATCATGTGAGCACAACATTTCATATCCCCTGGTAATAGATTGCGGGGTAATTCGCCGAGCCCAAGCCCATGGGACTTCTCACAAGGTTGCATTGGAATATGTCACACAACACCAGGGAAAATATAGCTTCATATGAGAACATACCTTGTGATGCTTTAGAATGATTTTTGAATCAAAGAGCATCAGAAAAATGGCTGCTGGTATAGTTTCGATATAATATTCATCCAAAAATTACATAAGTGGTTTTGACATTGGAGCGATGATACCTTGTTTGAGCAAGATTCTGGGTTTCGTCGCTGCTTGCAAAGTTTCCTTTGTAGCCCATTCCGGCCCTACTGGCAATCGAAGAGATCTCTCATATTGTTGACGGTTTTCAAAGGGATGGGGCAAGCTGGTCGCAAGGTATTTACCATTCTAAATCAATTGTCAGCTTTCAGATATACACACATTTCAGACGTATAGCGCACCTTTTTGACTCGTTTCTCGTTTATTATGACACGTTCCAATTTGGAATCTTTGCGATTTGCGGCCTTAACACCCACGACCTTCGTCAAGAACCTGCCCTTGTTTCGTGCTTTTTCCCTTTTACTGACACCATCACCAGTCCAGCTTCCCCAGCCTGGCAATGTATTATCAATAACCTTGTCTTCTTCGTCTTCAATCGTCTGGTTCTTCTCTGCCTTGAATTCTCCCACAACATCTGCACCTGCAAATGCTCGTTTGATTAGATCTTGATCTCGGATCGCGAACGGGAGCTGAACAGTATTTCCGTCATCGCTATCGTCAGAATTCACATCCATGTCGAACGCGGTTGACCTTTTCGCGACTTTCTTTGATTTTGGTTGTGTAGCTATCAAAGCTGCCGCTGAAAGATCGAGCTCTTCAACTTCGACGACGTCATTCTTCTTATGTCGACGTCTCTTGGCTTCTGCATCACTGATCCCACTTGCTTTCTTGAGAGAAACTTTTGACCAGGCGCCACCTTCCAAGTCAGCTGGTTGAGACTTTTCATTTGGGGGTACCGAAATTTTCAGTATGCCTTTGATCTTATTCTCTTTTGGATGGGCTGTAGCGAACTTAGAGTTATCATCGAGATCCATATTGTCCAAATTCAAGTCACTGTCTTCGTTATCCGATCCTTCCGGCTCTTCAAATTCATTCGCCTTTGATGTTGTTGTTTTTGAAGGAGTCTTGTTGCTTCCAGGACCAAAGATTCGTCTTCCTATATCTCCCGTCTCCTCTTCTCCCGACGAACTCCCACCAGCAAGTTCTCGTCTCATGTCTTCGACCATTTCATCATTACCCCTCCTCCGTGCCTCCTCTGCCTTGCGCATGAACTTCATATTTGCCAATCTTCCACCTGGTGCCGCTTCATCAATGATATTCTCATTGTTTAGTTTGTTCAACTGTCGGAGCGCTCGAGCATCATCTGCTTCTGAATCATCACTTTCCTCAGACTCGCTGAATGAGCCTTCAGATCCATCATCAAATTCTGTCCTAACAGATCTCCCCTCCACCCTCTTCCTCAACTCTTCGTCCCTTCGAGCCATCTCAGTGATGCCAGACCTCGCATCTTCGTCCCATGCAGCTCGACCTGTTTCCTTTGTAGCTTTGGCCCACTTGCTACCTCGGTGCTTGGCACTCATTCGCTCAGTGGCTCTTCGACGATCTTGAGCCTCTTGCTCATCTTCAGAGGGTACATAACCACCCTCTTCAAGTGCTTCTTGGTTGAGGCGCTCTTCTTTTTCTCTCTGTTTTCGATGAACCTTGCGGTATGATTTGCTTTTGATTTTTTTGATGCGCTTCGACTTGGCTTCCTCACGGAAAAGAAGGTCTCGAGCCATCCGTAGTTGGTCCCTCCGTGCCTTAACTTCTTCAATTGACATTTTCTTGGTCTCAAGTTCCTCATATTCACGGATCTGGTCTTCGTCATCTTTTCCATTTGTGGTTGCTAGACCGCTTTCTTCAAGGATGCTCTGTATTGTAGCTTCCAATTCGTTGAAAGGTTTTGTTTGATTTGTTGGAATGAGCTGTTTGTTGGAGTGAGCTGCTGCAGTATCATGGTCTACGAGTGGGAACATCAAGTGGTCCGCGCGGCGATTATTCTTAACTGTGTCTGTCCATCTGTCCAGAGTTTCCTTAGTCTGATCGTATGCAGAACTACGGTCTAATCGGTCTTGCTGGCGTCTAGCTAGAGGTACCTCGAGTTTTGCTGAAGATGCCTTCTTTTTGCCTTGTGAGTTTGAATTGGACTCAACGAATCTCAGTGACTTTTTGATAAGTGGATCACTTATTCCAGCCAATCCTAAATCGTCCAGGGTGAGTTTGTTTTTTGACGTGAGACCAAATCCCGAAGGCGTGTTGTACTCGCTCGCGCCATCGCTGCGCTGCTTTGCTGGTGCCCGACTGCTTTCGTCGACTTGAGGCAAATTTGCAATCAGACGCTGCAAAGCAGCGATTTTGGCAGGGTCGGACGTGTCTTCGTCGTCATCATCCGCAGAAGACGCCAAAGATTCGTCGGCACTCTCTTCATCTTCCTCAGATCCCGAACTCTCGGCTTGACGCCTACTGGTTTTCTTTTGCACTTCTACCTCTTCATCTTCGGAGGTATCCAACATGTCGGCGAGATCAATGGCGTCTTCGCCCAAATCCCCCTCTTCAAGTTCGGAGTCAGAGTCTTCTTCCTCGTCCTCGTCGAGATTGATATCTTTATTCCGGGCGTTCGACTTCTTCTTCTTGTCTTTCTTATTTGTACTGCCCGAGAATGCGTATCCATTGAATCGTTCCTCGTCGCTTTCTCCGAAAGCTTCGTCGCTGTCCAGATCGCTGTCATCGTCTGAGTCCACCTCGCCCATTTTCCACTCGTTCCCCTCACTATCGCTGCCAGCATCTACATCCAATTCGTCAAAGCGGCCCTTTGCAGGACCTTTTCGCTGCTTCTTGGAACTGGTGTCCTCCTCCTCCTCCTCATCTTCATCATCCTCGTCTCTGCGACGCTTTCCGGGCCGGTTCCCACCTTCTTGTGCACCAAGTCGATGCTTCCGGATCTTGACATCATCGGAAGTCTGGTGGGATGCGATTGCGAAAGCATCAAGAGCACGCTTTTTCGAATTGTTCTTCTTAACTTTCGGTTTCTTGTCTGGCGCGCGCCCATGTGCTTGTCTACCTGCCATCTTTGCGTTGGCGTTGGCGTTGGTGTTGTCGTTGTCTGGAGGGAGGAAAAGGAAGAAAGCGAAAGCGAAGCTTTATCAAAAATTTCGTTATCGCCTGCGCCTGCGGTGGCGTCCATGCTTCGATAAACAATTTTCAATGTGGCACGGACCAAGCAGGTACTAGCGCCAAATTCTCTTGCGCACACCCGCCAGCCGCCCCACCCATGTCTATAGTCACGTGGCAGTGTTGAAGATTCAACCAGGCACGTGCCAGGGAAAGCTCCGTAACCTTCAACTTTCTTCTCGCCAGGAACGACATCTCCTCCTCCTCCCCGACATCGAGTTTTCTACTCCAACGGCCAATCTTCCATCTCTACCTTGGATCTTGGTAGACGACACGATGAAGCCAACGCAGCCCCTCGCCAGGAAGCTCACCCGCCTGGCGTTGAATACCAAAAAGACGAATAAGGGATTCTACAAGGGAACTGGATCAGGTTCGATGGGTTCGCACACGAAACATGGAGGATATATCATCGATTGGAACAAGGTCAGGACATATGTTGTGCCCGACCTCACAGCCTTTAAGGTATGCCATGTCCCATTGAAGCTTGAATAGCTCAAGCCTGCTGTTGCAGTGGAAATGGCGGCTGATGGAGGGCAGCTTACCCCATTCGTGACGAGGAAAATCACTTCGCCCAGAGGTTGCTTCGAGGGAGATCCAAAGGGAGGATTGAGCGGCGAGTTCTACATAAAGCAGTGGAAGGAATTAAATGCGGAGACGTAAACGAGAAATGAGCTGTTATGTATGTATTGGTTTAGAGGTAAACGCTGCTTCTTGTGTCACTGGTCGGAAATTGCTGACATATACCCTTCAAGTACGGATATTGAGTTTGTGTCTATACCCTCGGTCTGCATTGGGATGGCGTTTGGACGGGTATGCTTGTACTATACTAGCTGTGCAAAGGATTGGCGGCATTGCCATTGCCTGGCTGCATCGCAGATGTCCATTCATGGACTTCCCTCTCAAACGACCAGCCAACAGCTCAATGTGAGACCAGCGTGATACCTATTCTTTTCTTGTTCCCCCCTGTTCTCCTTCTCCTTCTCCTTCCTCCTCTAGCAAAGGCATTTGTGTGTACAGCATTCCGAACCTTCAATGTTCATCTGCTGAAGGATTTTTTCTTTCGTGCCAAGATCAATTTTCACCCTTTCATTACCAAACACCTTTCTTCTATGCCCTAAGGAAACTGGTGCATGAAGAATGGGGTAACATCAAAAGTAAATAAAATAGATAATCAACTAACAATTAAAATGGTTGTCGGGGTTCCTATCCTAATTACCCTCTTGGCTTAGAGAGAAGGCAGAATTTCGATATCACGTCAATGTGCCTCTTTAGAGCCCAACAGGGAGATATTGCCAAATGATAAATTCCTCCCATTAACATAGTTGTTTTCTAGTTCTAAGCTTACTCGTAAAGCTCACATGTAGTCTGCAACCCCGCTTCATGCCACACGCTATGTATAGGTTAATCCACTCGTATCGTCATCATAAACCAAATTCATCATATCATATTTCCATGAGGATCATCAGCCCGCAATCTCCTTGTTCTCCTCTCTCACAGCTCTCATCTGCGGCTCAAAATCCTTTTCTACCATCTCCCAGTAGTTTCGCCAAGTTTGGTGTTGACTAGCCGCGGTGCCCATGGCCATGCTTGCTCCTGGAATCGCGTCGTGCAATACCAAGGATACTCTCAAAACACCCTTGCAAGCCTCCTGATATTTCTCGATTTCCTGCTTGACGGCGTTGTCCTTCGGCTTGTTCGAAAAAACGGCACGGAAGCACTCGGCAATCGAGTCCAAGCGTGCTGACGTCTCATCTGGGTTAAGAACAACGAGTTTCGTGAGCATCAGGTTACAAAGAGCCCGAATATCTTGCTCATCTCTAAGACCAGCAATGACACGGTCATAGAAATCCAAGATGTTGATTCGTGAAAATGCCATCTCCATCAAAGAATATAGTGTCTCGTAGGCGCTCTAAAATAATGTTAGCAAGTCAAAATTAATAAAAATTTCCGGAAACTCTTACCTTTCGCATCTCTAACCCATCGTCTACCTTGTGTTTAAATGGTCCCATTGTAATCATCCGGATAAGATCCGGTCTGATTACAGATGCCGCCATGACAAGTGGAAGTAAGGTCCCCAGGTTCGGAATGATAAGGTCACGCTTGTTATGTGCTGCAGAGTTGAGAGTGGTCAGAGCCAGACGCTTGTTCTCTATATTCTCGTCTCTCAGCATAACGGTCACCATATCTAACAATGTAGTCTTTAGTACATTGTCAAATGCTTCATCGCTATCAGGGAGGGTGTAACGAATGGCTTGTATAACCATGGCCCGAACCGATGCGGTTGGATCGACGAGATAGGCCTGAAAACATGTTAGCTTTGGAGATCCCCAACTTGATAGTATCGAGCCATACCTGTAATTGTGGCATATAAGCCTGTGGATCAATGAGCGCAAGTCTTCCAATACACTCAGCAGCCACAGCCTTGTTGTCCTCATCCTGGGAGGCACTGAGGAGTTGATCCCAGATAGTGGTGGTATAACTTTTGATGTCTGCAGAATTGTTACTGGCTTGTTGGAGGATTTCCTTGAGCGAGTGCAATAACAGATACTGAACATTACCACCCTCCTCCATTCCGGACATAATTTTGGGTAGGTAAACGGCAATATTACCCGCACCTGCACGCCCAAGAGAAATTGCGGCCGCTAGAGGTACTTTTTCCGAATGAGCAGAGAACTGAGCCGTAAAAACCTCAGGCTTCAAAGGCGACTTTGCGCCCAAACGGAGTCCATACTCGCCGAGGACTGCCAAAGCTAGGCTTCGACGAATATCCTCCGCCTGATTATGTTCTTGCTTCTCCTTGTCATTTGAATTTGGCTCAAAAGGCCTAATAAGGCTCACTTCTGTGATAAAGGAATCAACCTCGACACCAACGGAGGAATCCCCCGTAATGAGAAGTGTGCCAATAACTCTTCCAACAACTGCTGGATCTCCAGTGACTCTGACCTCGGCAAGAAGACCTTGCATCAAACTTTTGCCAACCTTGTGCTGACCAATTTGTGATACGAGATCCAATAATGCATCTAGAACCGCGCCACCAAGAGTTGATTTCAGAAGTTCGCAGAGGGCTACATTGAGCTGATCCGTAACAACCAACTTGGCGTTATCGCTAACAAGTGTAGCTAGCACAAGAAGGGCAGGTCCAAGAAGATGTAAGTCTGCGGCGGTAAGAAGAGGGTAGAGTGCGCTCGCAAGGCCTTCAATTGTAGGTGTATCAAGGGAGTTCCTAGCAGCTGGCGCCAAAACTAAGTTTTTCAAGGCAAGAAGACTTGCACCTCGCAATGATCTATTAGCCTTGCGAAGCTGAGCAGACAGCTCCAGAGACACCTCTCTGATCCAAGCTGGCTCGAGTTGATCAGCACTTGTGGTCAAAGCCGCGATAGTGTCAATTGCGTGAACTGCCGCTAGGCGGGTAATTTCATTCTTCAATCGCTCTGTCAAGATATCCATCGCTGTCGTTCGTTCCGAAGCGGGCAGTAATGAAGACCCTTCTGGAGTAGCAGTACGTGCCAACAAGATTCCTAAAGCATGAATTGCACGCTGTCTAACTTCCAAATCTGCGTCATTGGCTGTTACACGACCAAGAATGACCTTGTAGAGTTGGTGCAAATCCGTCTTATGGCTAGATGATACTGATCTAAATCTTGGTGGTGTCAGAGCCTTGATTAATTCCTCGACTGTTCCGATAGCTTCACTCGAGATTTTATAATTTCGGTCATTTACAGCAGAAACGACGCCTGGGACAATCTTAGCCAGGAATGGTTGCAGAACACTTGACGAATGAGTTTTAGCTATGTCTCCAATCAAGCTGAGTGCAGCAATTCGTAAGGTGTTTGCAGTCGCTGAAGCAGCTCCTCCACTGGTGATGGCAGCTGATCCCGAGTAGCCGGAAGTAGTCTTGATTGCGTCGACAATGGGCTCAACAATCTGGTCAAAGTACTCCGCTAGGCCACCGTTTTGAACGGAAACAACATCATCCAAGAGGTTGATCAACGCTTGCTTGGTTGGGATTGAGCTACCTTTGAGAAGCTTAGTTGTTGCCTTGACAATCGCAGGGCTAAGCCGTGCTAAATCTGCTCTGGGACCAGATGCTGGGACAGGCTCAGCAGTTGGCGAGATCAATCCTGCGGACGCGGAGAGAAAAGATTTCGTGTCGAAAGTAGCACTGCTGCTTTCTCTTCTGCGTTTCTTACTCTGGGGCGCATGGTTGGCGTACTCGGACTCGCCACCGGAACGCTTGACAAACACGCCTTCACCAGTCTTTCGAACGAGAGAGGACATGGTCGCAATGACCTCCAATCTAACGTTTTCTTCTCGTTCATTGAATCGCTGAACGAGGACAGGGGCAACTTTTGCGTACAATGTACCATCGTCTAGTAAATCTCCACTTCCCCTAGTGGAAATGATCGTATAGAGTGTCTTGGCTGCACATCGGCGGACTTTCCAGCTGGCGTCGTCGTCGTCGTCGTCAAATCCAGCCTCGGCTTCGAAATCATCGTCGTCACTGAAACCGTCTTCTTCACCCTCCTCTTGTGTTCCTCCCATTTCCTCGTCTTCATCATCATCATTGTAATTTGGGTCATATTTCAAAAATCGCAGGGCAGCAGCAATTGTCTCATCGGTGAAATCACGCATTTCTCCACCACAAGACGCAAGGAAGCCTTCCAAGGCCACAAGAGACGATTCACGCACATCATCCAACTCTGTGTCTGGCTCGCCATCTTCGGCGGAGTTTTCAAGTTGGTCGTCTAGCTCCTGTTGGCTTAGTGCTGAGAGAACGAACGGAGCGAGGGTTTTCAAGTAATGACCAAATCTAGAAGGAATCGATCTCGCCATGGATCCAAGAATTGTGATATACAAACGTCTTTGGTTCGAGGTGAGATGTGGGTTCCGAAGGCCTTCGATCAGGTGAGAGACGAAGCCACTCAGATCATCGTTGGTGAGATAGGTCGCAAGAATACACATGGCAACAACAGCTCGCTTTTTGACAACCGAGCCGCCACGGTCAGATTCCAATATTTCAAGTAACAGATTCTGAAAAGCCTCCACTTCGACCTGCTGAAGCATAGGACCGAAGCATCTCACAACCTCAATCAGAACATCCACAGCCTCCGAGTCCAACTCTTTATCCGAATTTGGATCGAGCATGCTAGGTGGAGGTGGTGGAAGCTTCACCCCCTTTGAGGGTTTATTTGCAACCAAACGGCCTACCAAGCGTGGAACAAGAACTTGGCTAATGGCTTTATATGCTTCATTCACCTCCTTCGTTGCCGCAACACCCGTAATTGGCCTGGGGAGAGTTATAACGACTGTTCGAAGAGCCATTGCTGGTATGGAATTATCAACCGAGTTTTCGATGTTCAGGGTCGACAACTTTTCGATGAGAGGGGACAAGATAGTGCCGGGGAGTTTTGTCACAAGCGGACCAAGGCTGTACATACGCATGAGTCTATGGGGAGCAAACCGTGTTGGGTTACCTGGGAGTGTACATACCATTTGATAGCCAAGTTTTGGACTTCTCCATTCTGATCATCCAGAGTCTTAAGAATTCCATCTACGGTTTTGGCGGCCGTATTGTAATCATGGTGGAGAAAATCGGACTTTCCAATAGTCAAGACTTGGAAAAGATCGTTCAGAGACATGTAACGGAAGTCTGGGTCGACATCCTGAAGCTTAGGAAGTAGCGCGGCTACCGTCTGTGAGGTGGGATTCTGGGGGATCTGGCTCGACATCTTGAAGGCGCTTCAATAGATTCGCCCGTTATCTGCGTGAGGATTACCAAAGTTTCGAGATAGCTCCAGGTCTCTGCGACAAGCGATCACCGCAAGTTAAGGAAGTCGGTGACCATTCAAAGAAAAAGAGGTTGGGGCAAAGTCTCTTATGAGGGCAGGAAAGTAGTTGGCGGTCGACTTTCTATTCGGAGTACGCGCCGGGGCGTTGTTGATTCTGGAGCTGTACGAGTACTCGAGTAGGCAGCTGGGCCGGGGGGGAATGTTGGTGCTGGTACTGATGGGAGAAGATGGTGGGAGAAGGTCAAGGTTAAGGTTGAGGTCGAGGTTGAGATTGAGGTGGGGGTGGTGGTAGGAGGAAGGGAATGTCGTCGTCAGGCTGAAGTTGAGCGGGCGCTCTCTCAAGGTGGTCAGAAACAATTCCATCAACCTAGAAGCAATTCATTGGGAATGGAAAGCGGACGGGACTTGGGAGACTGGGCTTGGGAGCCTTTGAGCCTGTGAGCCTGTGAGCCTGTCATTCACCTCAATCATGGTGGGGTAAATTTCATGGCATTGGTGTTGTTGGCCTTAGAGCGACTCAGGCACCGTCAGGCACCCCAGACAGATGTGGCGGTGCCTGTACAATATGGCTTGAAGCTCGGCTCACCCTCAACGCCTCAGCGCCTCAGGGCCCCAGGGCTGCTCACCCTGCGGGCTTCCAACCTGGAAAGTCCCCGGAAATGGCCGGACCGGATAGAGGGCAGAGCTCTGGCAGCTTCTGCTCTTCTCCCACCGAGCCACCACCTACCACCTACCACCCGTGGTCCTCCAGTGCCCAGCCATCGCATCTTTCTCTCCATCTTCCTCAATTGAGACGGTATATCCTACTCATCCTCTCCCACGCTCTCTGCATTACTAATTGGTCTCTCCAGATCATCTTCTGCACTTAGTTGTTCAGTTCCCTCCTCCACAATGGCCTTCTCAAGAGTTGCTGCTACCGGTATGCGATCGAGCTTCCGCGCTATACGACCATCCACGGTGCGCCCTCAATTGTTCCGCCAGGTTGCTCGCCGAACATATGCTAGTGGAGGACACCATGAAGCGAAGGCTGGTGGAGATGCCATCTGGTATGCGACACTCGGGAGACCTCTCTTCGCTTGAATATTTGCTTACGGCGTCATTTAGGGCTGCTGGAGCTGTTGCGGTAACCATACCATCATGCTGTAAGTGTTACTATTTCCCTAATCTCCGGCTGGCCCGGATGTCTTTTATCTACTACCTATAATTTCGTAAACCAAAAACATTGGTTCTGTCCTGACTAGGTTGTTCAAAAAGGGTTCATTCTTCGAAACAGCCCCGACGACGCCCATGGCCACGACAGCCACGGGGACGCCCACGGCAAGGACCACAGCGAGCATCACGAAGAGCCCGAGGTGAAGGAGGAGAAATCTGAGGAGCCTGAGGCAGAGGCTAAGGAAAGCGAGGAGGACAACAAGTCCGAAGATTCCAAATCCGAGGATGAGGAAAAGACTACCGACACCCCAGATACGTCCGACGAAGAGAGCAGCGAACCAGAGTCCGATGGCAAAAACACCAAGAAAGACATCCCAGATGCTAAAGGTGGTTCAAAAAAGAGAATCGAGAGCGAGAAGGGTCAGAAGCAAGGAGATGCGAAGGACCTGGACGAGGATGCTCGCAAGGTGATTGTCTCTAGCCCACGCTATTTCTCATTGTATTGACTTATTACAGACTGCAAGCTCAGGAAAAGATAGTGGAAATCAAGAGGGACTATCGAATACCGATACTAAACACTCAACTGACATCTCCAACGATTCAACTAAGAGCAACACAGATGGTGTTCCAGAGACTGCCAAGTCTAAAGGGACCGTTGATCCAAACCCACAGGTATAGACTCAATTTATTAGAACTCGATTCTTTGGTTCATAATCTCCTGCCTTGCTGTATTCTCATATGTATCGTGCTGACCAAATCCAGTCCAAGGACAAATAGACCGAGGTATGAAGAGTGTCGGGTTTGAAGGAGACGAGTAATGTAAATATCACCCTTTTGGGCTCGGAGAAAAAGCTACATAATGAACAAGGAAGCCCTTTTACCACATGTCTGGCTGCTTCTTTCGGTACTACGTGCGGCTTGTGTTTGTGCTGGATTATTTCTATTTGCCCACTGGTGCGGAACTCCCGAGAGGCCAACCTATCTAAATGTTGTAGGTAGGTAATTATCAGATCTTCAAGCTTCAAGCTACACTCATGGTAGTAACCTGGTAGTTTTCTCATTTGACAGGATGGATCGGCAGCGATTGATCGCTCCCGTATCACATGAATTGCTTTCGAGATGTTTTGTTTACTCTTACCATTGGCCACCTCGGTCGGGAGTAAGAAGGGGCTTAAGCGAATAAGCGAAATGAGATTCTAGGGGCGCAGAGGTAGCTCCTTCTGGGTCGATTGACTTGTATTGGGGAAAGAGCCATCCAAGTGGGCGCTCTTGACTTTAAATACCTGACTTCCCTTTGGTCTTTTCCCCTTCCCTTCACATTTCTTTCCTGACTTCAATGTCTCCGTATCCATCGCTTTTATCATCTCTATTACTATACGTTTCGCAACCAAGTATATCTTCTTATTGAACTGAGAACGGCCGTATGCTAAACGCTTTCCAGACTTGCCTTTCGCTGTAGAACATGGCAAGTCCAACCCCAAAAGTGGCTCGGGTCACTACCGGCGACTCGCACAGTTCGGTCGTTCTCAATCATCGGGAGTCCTTGTCGATGCCAAAGGCCACCGGAAATTCCGCTGCAAACCAGCCTGCCGATGCTCACAGAGACATTCCTTACCCCAACATTCCTTTCCGCGAGGACAACGAAACACATTATCATGATTGGATGAATCAGTTTTGCAAAGAGCCGTCACCATGTGACTGCGACGCATTAGCATCGGCCATTTTTGTCCCATGCGTTTTATACGGAAAAATCGAGTGGCGCAAAACCCGGCTTTCTCGAGGTCAGCCGGCTGATGATTCCGCATGGAAGTCGAAAGATGGCTGTAACGGGATGTGTTGGCTTTACGCCTTTCTGTGTTGTTTGTGTCCATCTCTTGAATGTATGCTTCCTAGCGCCTCAAAGTTAGCAACTTACCTGCTTACTAATATTGTTCAGCGATATTGGTCTGCACTATGCGAGCCGCTGTGCGCGGTAGATATGGCATCAAGGGCAGCGTGGGAAAAGACTGTGTCATATCATATTTCTGCAGTCCATGTACCCTGGTCAATATGGATAGAGAGATTCGAGCTCGGGATGGAGAGATGAAGCTTCGGAATAGCGAGAAGTATGCAGAGTATTTGAGACATCAAGGTATCCAAACTGAGCAGCCTTCTCCTCACCGCCCCATGGAATATATGTCTCCCCGCCCAACTCAAGGGCAACCATCTGGAAGCAATTGTCAACAAGTCTCAAGTAGTAACCGACAAGTTCCGGAAATGTCACAAACCGGAGCCGGACCTTATATCATTCAACCAAGCAAGTCAGCGGAGAAGAGGCCAGGAAAGCTTAGGAAAGGACACCGGCGATCGAAGCTAAGTTCCGCATATCTGACACCAAGCGACGATGATGGAGAAGAGCTATTACCACTAGAGCCAACGAAGGGTAAGCAAAGTTCAATTCCTGCCGACGACAACGATAATGGTTCCTCTCCACTTGACCCTCGACAAAATGGCGGTGTCCTGTTCGAACGTTGTCAAGAAAGAGAGAAGGGTGTACTACCACCACACTTGCTCAAAAACTGCGAGGTGGCCACCGTCATCGCCCCGTCTGCCCAGCATGATTTGGGAAATTGTGGGAGGTCAGACCGACCCATTGGGCCTGCCTTTCGACCCGGGTATAAGACTTGTGATATGGATCCTGTGGATAATGACCGAGCGGGTACCAGTACTGTGAAGAGACCGCAACACCCCCTTACTCAGTGTGAAAATTCTGGAAAAGAGGATGCTCCTGTGTCGCAGCATGACCTCGAAGATTGCCAGAGTACTGCAGGTATTACTACCACCAGACAGCAGCACGAGCTTGAAAAATGTGAGATGACTACCGAAAGTTCTCCCCGAGAACAACATAAACTAGAACAATGCCAAACCGCTACCAGAAATACCCCTCAGAAGCAGCATGGTCTCCAACGTTGTGATGCCACTACTAGCAGTTCTCCTCAAGAGCAGCATAAACTCGAGCAATGCCAGAGCAATGCCAGTAGCCGCCAACGGCAACAACATGAACTCGAAAACTGTCATACTACAACTGCTGATAACCCTCAAAAGCAGCATGGCCTCGAACATTGTGAAATAGACGACCGAGGGGCATCTCAAAAACAACATAAGCTCGAACAGTGCCACAACACCACAAACAATGCTTTTGAAGAGCAGCATAGCCTCGGACAGTGTCAGGTTGGAATCGGCAATCCCAATCCCAGCTCCGCTCCAAAACAGCATCAGCTTGAACAGTGCAAGACCTCTGGCAATGCCAGCAATGTACGGAAAGACCAACATGGCCTTGAACAATGCAAAATCATTGACGCCAATACTCCCACCAAGCAGCATAAACTCGAGAAGTGTATCGAGTCTCTTCCCGAAATGGTCTTTTCTCCAACACTTTTAGCTTGTGACCTGCCACCAGCATCCTCCACCACTAAAAACCACACGCTCGCTGTTTGTGAGGACTCTAATGGGAGGGAATCCGAAGCGGAAAATTCGCCTCTCAGGCGCAATCCATACTTTCAGCACAAGTTGGCTGATTGTTCGTTCGAGAACCCAAGCTCGAAATCCGAGAGGCTTCATGAAACAGTCCATAGCCCAATCAACAGCGAGAGAGGTACTCGATCTCATGTGCATCGGTTATCCAGCTGTCCGGTGTCCTCTGACTCCTCGTCTGACGATTTGAAAGCTGAGAATCATGTTGCGGAAAATGTGGAAATTTCAGCTCGCAGCAGTATAAAAAGCAAAAGCCCCTTGCCAGCGGTTATAGGTCCCATCAGCCAAGAAGATATGCGCCAAACAAGAAGAGACGTGCCGCCATTGGTGTCATCGCAAACAATGCCTACAATGAGCGCCAGGGGCATTGAGACTCACAATCAAAGGCAAGAAACCCAGCCAGATGACACTGCCAAAGGCAAGCGGAGAGCCAACGAGGCCAAGGCAGTAATTGATGAGTACCGTTCTTCCGAGTACTCTGCACAGCTTTCGTTGGCAAAATTCCTGGAATCCAAAGGGAAAACGATAGGCCACGGTTCAAGCAACAACCAAGCCGGGTTTGTGGAGGCAGCTGCCCGCACAGGTAGACGCACGAGAAGTGATTACGGGCTCGCGGACGATTCTGATGACGATACCTCGTTAGAAGCATTAGGCAAGTTTCCAGGGGGTGAGAATTATCAAACCGCACGATCAACGTGGCTAGCAAGAATTTCATCGCCCTTCAGAGGCAAGGAGTAGATATAGGTATGGCCTTGATACGTGTGGTACGCGTTGTTGCTGATAGGCGGGAATTCTCGCTGTGATTTCTATGGCGCGCTCTTACCCAATTCATTCATTGTTAACTCAACCAATGGCTAGCTTCCCAAGTTGTACTGCAGTTCATAAAATCAATATTAAATGGCGATCATCAATTATTAGCTCGTGCAACAAGAAACCCATGTGAAAGTAACCTGGCAATTTTTATGTGAGACTCAATTGAGGGTGCTTTCTTTTATTGTACTGTAGTATTCTCAAATAAAAAACAGACAGCAGTCATAGCAACCAAATAGACACCTGAACGACCTGCTAAAACAACAAATATGCAATAGGATACAGAGAAGAGAGAGAAAAAAAGCAAACAAGATGAGATTTTTCTTCTCCCAGGTTCCTATGCCAAAGCCAAGCCACAAGCCAACCCAACCATATCCCAGATTCGCCATGTTGTGAGTGTGTGCGCGTTGTGTTTCTCATTCATGATATTGTGCCATAGAGTCATTTCATGCCAACAGCAAGCAAGAAATGCAAATAAAAACTTCGCTCCTCATTCCTCTATTAGGCTAGTCACCCTTCATTAAAGTACGTTGCTGCCGGAGAATATGTTGGTCTCTATCATCCTTTAGGCAGAGACATTTTCTCTTTTCCTCTCTCGTGTTATTGAGTAGGGACGGCCGATTCTTTCATGGGAGAAGATAGATCAACCAACGGACTGGTAGAGAAGAAGTGGTTCACCGACGTTCTCAATTTCTGGTATCGTACATTTTAGGTCAAAGGCTTTGGAGAGGACAATCTTAAAGATCTGTGAGGTGATCGTGAGTTTTGGTAAAATAATATTGTGAAGAGACAATTGTTTACCTTTTGTACATTAATGCTATGACTTGTACTGCTGAAGATAAGACTTGCCCGCATTGCTTTAGCGAACCTCCTCGCCTGGGAGTTTGTTAGTTTATTGTTTGAGATATAGGGTACAGGGACATGAGTGAAGTGATGACTGGTCAAACAACGGGATTTGCTCACCTGATTTGATATTTCTTCTTGGTCTTCGCGGGGAAAGTTGACGAAATGATCATATTTTGTACCAACAAGAAAAGGAATAGCAGTCTTGTTGAATCCTCGTCCTTGCCGGTACCATTCCTTAATACTATTTAAAGTACTTTTCCGCGTCAAGTCGAACATAAACAAAATCGCCACCGCGTCATTACACACGAGGGGTAACATGTTGACGAACTCTCGTTGTCCTCCTAAATCCCAGATGGAAAAGGTAATCTCGGTATTGCGTATCGAAATGGTCTTTTCCATGAAATTGACACCCAGAGTTTGAATATAGTCCTCGTCCCAACTTCCCTCGACATACTTGACCATCAGTGATGTCTTGCCGATTTGTGCATCGCCCACCATGCCCACCTTGATGACCACACTGTTCTTGTTCCGTCCAGCCTCGCCATTCGCAGTACCGCGGGCATTCTGGTCTTGGTACGATGATTGCATGTTGGAGTAGGCGCTGTTATTTGAGATTCCGGAGTTGGGTCGCGGCGAGCTGGAGGCAGCAAAGGCTGTCGGGGGAGTTGGGTATCGAGCGTCGGCATCGGGCGTGGGAGAATCAGGATAACCTTGCTGGGAGGGAAGGAAGTCAGCGGACTGTGACTGGCCGTGTCGTCGTTCGAGGAAGCCATTGCTGTGTGTGGGCGTGTGCGATTGTGATTCTTCGGTGCCGTCCATTGTGTCATCCTGTCCTTCCTCTCGTGTATCGAATACCCCGTCGGTCTCTATCGTGTTCTCCATAGCGTCGTGAAATTGTGCTGGCGAACCAGCAGAGAGTGTCGAGGAATCCAGAATGCCGGGTGCCTTGACAGGGCAAGGCTACGCTCCGCGGACGGGTGGAGGTGTCTGGCGGGACGGGGACGAGGACTCTGGGTCAATCGCAGCGACGGGGTGGTGGTGTTCAGGTGGGAGTGGTGGTAGTGGTGGTAGTAGTGGTAGTGGTGGTGGTGCCGAGAAAGCGGGATGAGAAGGGCCGGATCTTGCAAATGAATGACTCGGATGAGGAGCAAGACGCCGTCTTTCAGTGAAGAATCTGAAGATAGAGAGGCAGAGGCAGGACGCTATGGTGTACGTGCCGATTTGGGTTTAATTTGAGGTTATTCAGACAGAGTGCAACCCCCCTGGCGGGCTGAAGACGGGTGGGAGACTGGGAGTTGGGTTGCGAGGACTGGTATGCAGGTGGCGCTAGCTGGCGCTTTGCTGCGCATCACATACACCTGGGCAGACGGGCGCGCGGTTTAGGGACTGTACGCGATGACTACGGACACTGCCCACTGGGCCCTGGGCAGCAATTCGTTCAGCTGGGGACTCTGTGAGGTAGATCTGCGGTGTCGCGCATGGATTTCATTTACTTCGTCAATACTTCCTACGGCCAGCCTGGATTGGGCGGGGGAGCGCGAGGACGGGGACGGGGACGAGGACGAGGACGAGGACGAGGGTGTCGTCGTCGTCTGAAGGCATAAATATTGATTGTTATGGTCCACGGGTGGTCGTCAGCGGAGGTTAGATTCAACCTGCCCGCAAGGTGTTTTGGTGGGGTCGGAGTCGCTAAACTGCCCATGCCCCCTCCCCCCCGAGCCCCTCCGCCCCTTGGGCCCTGAAGGTCTGACCTCTCCCACCTCTCTCCCCCTGCCCGCTCCCACCAGCTCCTCTTCCGATTAGACTGCCGAGCCAATTGATTGAAGCATATTCCCAAAATCTTGGGTTGGGCCCTCCTCTACCGCTCTCAACACCAAACACAAAAATGTCCTCAATCGCACGATCTCTACGTCCCGCGGCTTTCCGCCTAACTGTCTCATCCAGAGCAAGCACACTATCATGGCGGCCCTCGTCTTTCACCTCTCGTGCCTTCTCAGCTTCTCCAGCAGGTAATTCGTCCTCTGGCAGGCACATGCTTTGTGGTATCGATACTGATAACGCTCTAGTATTCGCAAAGAAGTATACCAAGGACCACGAATGGGTTGAGCTTTCCGACGACCAGAAGACCGCCACCATTGGCATTTCAGACTACGCAGCACACGCTCTTGGTGACGTGGTCTATGTCGAGCTTCCAACTGTGCCCATGGAGGTTGGAGCTGGAGATTCAATTGGAGCGGTCGAGTCAGTCAAGTCGGCTTCGGACATCAACTCCCCAATCAGCTGCACTATCACATCCGTCAACAGCCTGCTCGAGGAGAAGCCAGGTACTATCAACAAAGGCCCAGAGGATGATTCTTCATCGGGTGGGTGGTTTGCAAAAGTGGAGGTTGGTGAGCTAGGAATTAAGGATCTAGACAATCTTATGGATGCGGCAGCATACAGAAAGTTCACAGAGGATTAGTCTGGGGAAATATAAAAAGTGGGATGTGGTGCTTCAACACGGCTGCATTATCTTATTTGGGATGTGTGTTCTGGTATCGGAGTTGAATATGTAGAAGCACCATTTTGGGAGCCAAGACCTGCTACCAGCAATACGAGTACTCTTTTGTACAGTACAACACCTCTTTTTACTCCAGGGCCCTCATGCATTACCACCCTCTGCGAGTACGGGTCGATTCAAATTGATCTCCTTCAAGATATCTGCAGCACCCTTCTCTACGAGATCCTGGGCCAGTCTCCAACCAAATTCATCTGCGTCCTTGGCGTTTAAAATCTCGTCTAGTCTTTCTGCTTCGACGCTCTGTTTCCCATCCAAGCTAACCACAATTCCCTTCATTAACAGCTTACCTTTTTCAATCCAGGTCGTTTCAACGCCGATCGGAACACTGCAGCCACCTTCCAAGGTACGCATGAGACTTCTTTCTGCTGTTCCAGCAAGAGTAGCACCCTCGTCTGAAAGAGCACTCAAAACTTTGAGAATCTGTTCATCTCCATCTCTAATCTCGATTGCAAGTGCCCCTTGACCTACTGCGTACAACATCCCCCCACCGGGTGTGCTGGAATCCAGGTATTGCGTAATTCGGTCGCCCCAGTCCATTCGAAGTATTCCAGCCGCTGCTAAAACCAAACATGAATACTCCCCATCCTCTGCATCAAGCTTGCCCAGTCTCGTTCCCAAATTTCCCCTAACGTCCTTGAACTTCAAATTCGGGTAGTTGGATTTGATCTGTGCACTACGTCTCACACTGCTTGTGCCAACCACAGCGCCATCAGGTAATTCTGCCAGGCTTTTAAATGCAAGACCCTTCTTCATAACCACCACATCTCGCGGATCCTCCCGTTCCATAATGCAACCAATGGTGCACTGGGGTGGCAATTGGGTCGGCATGTCCTTCAAACAGTGAACTACAATATCTAGCTTCTCCTCCAACAGTTGTGCCTCCAATTCATGCGTCCAGAGACTCTTTGCGCCGAAATCGTGGAGGGCCGTGACTTGGTTTTTGTCGCCCATGGTGGCCATGGCGTGGATCTCAAATTCAATCTCTGGATGTATGTTCTCTAAAGATTTCTTGACCATTTCGGCTTGAATCAAGGCCAGGGCGGAGCGCCGAGTGCCGATATTGATCTTCTTTTTGGTGGGAGTGTATTCATGTTTCTCGTTGGTAAGGGTGGGATCGAGAGGATCGCGAGAAGAAGTCGACTCCTTTTGTTCGTGGGTCGACATGTTGGGGGAGGATAGAGGGGAGGACGAGAGAAACTTGGGACAGTCTGTCCGTCGTTTTTCCAGCAGGATTGTGTCTGGATAGTGAAGAGGGCCGACGAAATTTTGGTGGACGGGGATGATGACGGGCGGCACGTACTGTACTAGATAGTGGGGTTGAAGCACGGTCCAAGCGAACCCCTCAATTCCACATTGTGGTAGGGAAGATGTAAGCAGCATAGCTGAGTAATAGAGAGAGTAATAGAGAGTAGAGAAATTGGAAGGAGAAGACTTGATTAAAAAACCTGCCTTTTCAAAACTGGAATCACTTACCTGGTCTCATTATAACTTGAAGTTTGAAGAGAGAAAAGACTCTAATGGTCTTGGTAGCAAAGGAGTTTTATGGTTTTGTGGAGGAGTGAGAGTCAGATATTTGGTATGATCTTCCTCTTATATCTGCAGGTACTGACTGGAAACTGGTAAATACGTACATTATACAAGGGATATCTCTATATATAAGGTTTAAAGAGAGAAAAGACTTGAATGGTCTTGGTAGCAAAGGGGTTTTATGGTTTTGTGGAGGAGTGAGAGTCAGATATTTAGTGTGATCTTCCAGTGACATCTGCAGGTACTGACTGGAAACTGGCAAGTATGCACGATATCTCTCAATTCACTATATACCTCTTAATTCACTATATATCACACAGCTTAATTGACTGTGCTCTACTATAATTCACTATTAATTACACTACTTTGTCTAGTACTGTTTATAGACAGAGCCTTTCACGAACTTACGAGATTTAACCTCGTTAACGTTTGCCTTATCGTCGAGCTTGTTTGTTTAAATTATCGTGAAGTCCTTTAAAGAAGAAACCTACAAGCTTAGCTGTGTTAAGCTTAAATGAGAGAGGCCTCTCTATATGACTAGCCACAGAGATATGTTTGACTAGCCACGGGAACGATCCACTTGTGTAATAGGGTTTACCCGGTTACTTATCAAAATAAGATTTGACGTGGAGCTCTCTACCTCCGTAGAGTTCTAATTGATTTTGGTAGGTAGAAGTACTTCGTCTTAGCGTCCATGTGGGGTAGCGCAATTGACGTTGACGTGCACGACGTGGAGGTGGTAGCGAGGTGGTAGCGAGGTGGTAGCGAGTACTGGTAGTCTGGTTCCGGTACTCGTACCCGTGGACAGTACCAATAACTCTACACCTGCAGTACCCTATCAAGCCTACCTCACCCAACGTCGCGCCAAGATATCCGTTCACTCGAAAGCGCGTCTCTCAAGAACCGACACCAACGTCTATTTCAACCACCAACAACTCACACCCAACCACAATCAAAATGCCATCCAAAAAACGCAAGGACGAGGAGGAAGATCTCGTTGATGAAGAGCCGCCATCGGTTGAACCGTATGCAGTACTCGGACTCGAGAAGAGTGCAACCGCGGATGATATCAAGTCGGCATATCGCAAGGCCGCGTTGAAGCACCACCCTGGTTAGTCCTCTCAATCTTCTTCTTTGGTACCATTTGCGCGCAATCATCAATCCATGCGCTATTGGCATTCCATTTTTGAACATTTGTCACTATCGCCAATGTCAATACTTTACTAACTCCATCCAAAGACAAGGCTCCAGAACACCTCAAAGATGAAGCCCACACCAAGTTCCAAGAAGTCGCCTTTGCATACGCAATTCTCTCTGATCCTGTCCGTCGAAAACGTTACGATGTCACAGGTTCAACCTCAGCATCAATCGATATCGACGGCTTCAGCTGGTCCGAGTATTACTCTGAGCAATTCCGCGACGTGATAACCTCCGAATCCATCGCAACCTTCTCAAAAGCTTACAAGGGATCCGATGAGGAGAAGGATGACTTGCTTAGCGCATACACGAACTCCAAGGGAAAATGGAGTGGGATTTATGCGACTGTCATGTTGAGCGACCCGTTGGAGGATGAGGAGAGATTTAGGGGGATTATCGATCAGGCTATTGCCGAGAAGGACGTCGAGGCTTATACTGCTTACACAAAGGAGACCGCCAAGCAAAAGGAGAGTCGCATGAAGAAAGCGAGAAAAGAGGCAGAAGAAGCAATGGAATACGCCAAGGAACTGGGTGTCGAAGAGAAGGTATCTGGGAAAGCAAATGGCAGCAGCAGCAAGAAGAAGGGTGGCCATGACGATCTAGCAGCTTTGATTCAGCAAAGACAGGCAGGACGTGGAGCTGCGTTCCTTGAGAGCCTGGAAGCGAAATACGTCAAGGAGAATAAAAAATCGAAAAGCAAGGCCGGGAAGAAAGGCAAGAAGAGAGTTATAGACGAGGATGAGGATGAGGATGAGGATGATGGCATGCCTTCAGAAGAAGCTTTTCAAGCTGCCGCAGCAAAATTGAAGCAGAAGAGTGAGCCTAGTGGAGCGAGAAAGTCCAAGCGCACGAGGAGTTGATTCATCACGAATTGTTGTACAGTTGCCTTTTTTGGGGAGTTTGATTGGAGTTATTTACTCTGGCATAAGCGCTGGAGTTTGGGACCTAGCTGGATAAGAAGAATGGCACGAAACGAAAATTAAACCGCTCTATCACGTCGAAATGCGCCAAAACAGTATTATTTTTTGTATTAGAGTGGTTAATAAGATATTTCAACCTTTTATTTTGCCTCATGTTGGGAATCAAGACATAAGGTCTGGTTCCCAGGCATCTTTTCGTTTCTCATCACGAGTCAAATGCTAGGGTGAAGACAATACACTACTTCGAGTTTCTACTTTTGTTAATTCTCTATAGTGGGTATTTCTATTCAAGTTATACAACTTATTTTGAGATCGCAGCTCAAATATCCTCAGACCTTTTGGCACCTTCTCCATTTCTCTCTTAGCCCATTGCCCATTGCCCATTACCCAAGCCGCCCATTTTCGCTTCCCATCTTCACTTCACACAGACCCCCCTCACTCCTCACTCCCCTCTTCCCCTCCCCCTCCTCTCCTTCTCCTTCCCCACCAAACTCCTCGGCTTACTACAACTCCAAACCTCCGGGCCCCTCTCCTCCCCAACCCTAAACTCCTCCACCGGCCCCTCAACATCCCTAACCACAGCCCGATTACTAGTAACCGTCGTCCTCCCACTCCACCACCCATAGATCAAGACACTTCTATTCATCTCACTTAATCTCTCCGCGACTTTCATCGCGGAAGCCGGGAGGTCGACGAGCATGGAGGGGATATCGACGTCGAGGATTTGGATGGGGATTTGCCAATTGGGGGGAATGGGGTAGTGGGAGAGGGTTTGGAATATCGCGATGGTTTCGGACTGTGTGGTGGGTGGTGGGGGGGAGGGAGGGATGGGGTGGCCGAGGAGGAGGGAGGTGCGCGTTTTTTCGGTGTCGGTTCCTATTGTTGTTACGATTTCTAGCATTCGGGTTGCGGCTTCGCGGGTGCAGACTAAGGTTTTGGAGGCGCATGCTGGCCAGAGTATCTATGAAATTCAGATCAGTTTCTTGGATTGGGCAGTGAGGAAGGGATGCGGCTTCTTACCGAGGGTAGAAGGTGCTCTTCGGCTTCTAGTTTTCGCTAGAGAGGGATAAGGGTTAGCGAGTGATAACCGAGATTTTCAAAACAGGTAGAAGTTTTCTTACCTGGATTTGAACCATTTTGTTGTGCCAATCTGCTTCTTCCTACAAAGAGTTAGCATTTATATTTCTAAAATAATTTTACAAGGGCAATTCTCATAATCTAATCTGAGCGAACAGAAACAGAGAAGGGGTGTATCAAAAAGAGAATGAAATATTATACTAACAACAGTACCATGCGAAATATCGCTAACAAAAGCCAACAAAACCGTACAATCAATATTCAAAACCTCAGAAAACTTCTCATACCGATCCGGCATCAACCTCTCCACAACATCCACCAACTTCGGTTCCTCTCCCAGATCCTCCTTCGTCTGCACAATCACCCCCAAATTCCTCAACTTCTGCAACACAATACCAACCTCCTTCGTTTTCGGCTCCCTAGATATCCTAGGCAGTACTAACCTCACAGTCGGATTCCTATACCTAACCCTGGTCGCCTTAGCCGCCTTAACCAAAGTCTCAACCTGCTTCAACAAACCCTCCGCATCCCCATCATCCCCATCTTCATCCCCTTCAGAATCCGAATCCGGCACCCACCCCGCCTTCGCCAGATCCCAAATAATCCTCTTCTCAGTATTAGAAGAAACTTTCACCCACTCCAATCCATCTTCACAAACAATATCCGCCACCGCACTATGCGATTTCATCTTCGACCTCTGAAGATGATTCCGGCCATTTATAGTCGCCGTTTTAGCATCGGGTTCCCAGTAGAAGCGGCGTGAGAGAGCTGTGATTCCGCGACAGGTTTTGGCGGTGCTCCAGACGGAGGCGTAGAAGAGGAAGTTGGAGGAGCGGAGGGAGTGGGTGATTTTGGAGGTGGAGGGGGATTTGGTTGTTAACTATCAAATTACCTCTCTTAGCAAACTCCCTATATTATGTTGTATAGTTATACTTAGGGAGGGTAAAGAAGGAGACATACCTTATCAATCAACTTCATCTCCGCATTCAATCCACTCCTAAAAGTCCTCAATTCCACACTACCCTCCTTCCTCTGCCTCCTCAAATACTCCTGATACTCCTCCAACTCAGCAACTAAAACGCGACACCGCTCCTGCATCTCAGCACCCAATTTCTCATGATCAATTGCTTCCGTCGCCAAATCACTGGTCTCTGTAGCACCATTGCCGTTCTCCAAGCCATTCATCCCAAGACCCGCCATCTTCCCCTCAATACCCTCTTCGTTCAAAATTGGTCTCCCATTCTCAAGAATAGCCATCTCTCCGTTCACAGTCATGTATCAAATACAAAGAGGAACTCAACTCAATAATCCCCGACGCACCGTGGCATACGTATCGTCGCACATAGAAAAGAAAAGAACCAGTCAAGATATTCCGTCTTCTGTAGAAATTAAAGAGGAGAGTCATGGATTTGCAACGAACAACCACAATAAAAGTCGAAGGAGTCCGTCCAGTCGAGGAAACTGTTTTGAGTCACCGTGAGTCCAGTAACCGGGTCCCGTCACGTCGCTGACGTTTGGCGGGGTCAGAAAATTGCCCCACTGCATCCTCACCTCAATCGCGGGGAAGATTCTTGTGGTTTTCCGGAGTAAACCCGTCGTCACATAGCGAGCATAGGTAGCACAGGGCCGTACCTGTGGTGAGCTTGAGCAATAGAAGATATTGTCTGGGTTGTTAGGAATCCGCGGTATATATGATCAAGAATAACACAGAATTGAAGTGTCCGCTACCTTCTACAAATCTTCATTACAATCTGACAATCGATTTAGCAAAGGAACCTCTCTAATTGTAGAGTCAACAGCTTATGCTACTAGTTAGTGTTCCAAGTCTCACTTGCTCGACATTTCAAGCACAAGAAACACACAGCGTCAGAAATAACTTTTCTCAAAAATATCAGGCGCCTTCCCAATTCAGAAGATCCCCACCCATATACATACATTCCAAACCCCACCAGTCAAATCTCTCGGAATCACTTAAAAATACATGGTGGCAACCAATCTCGCCTACCACCCATCGCGCACCAACTTGCAGCAACCTGAAGGAACAATAGTTTCATGACAAAGGAAAAAAAATGTCGATATTCTCGAATAACCCCCCCATCGAACATTGGGTAGCTGAACAACAAAAAGAAGTGTGTAGAATTGTTTACATGCCAACCATGGATCTGACAGAATCCACGATGGTCTGGTTAGATGGCTTGTTGCCTGGAACATTGGACGCATCATCGGGATACACCAAGAAAGCGAGAGCAATGATGAAGTAAAGGCCGAGCAACTAGATAACGTATTAGCAGCTATATTATGCCTGTCACCCGGAGATATTCTCACCATAGCACCCTCCAAATAATTACTCTTTCCGTCCTGGATGACGTATGTGACGACCAAAACACTCAAGAAGAAAACAACAGTTTCGAAAGTTTCGAAATGAAGAGTCATTGGCTTATCCATAATCCAGCCTAGGATGACCAGGAATGGGGTAACCAACAAGGCGATTTGCATACTGCTTCCAATAGCAACTCCCATTGCGAGATCCATTTTGTCCTTCAAAGCAACAACGATTGCAGTTACGTGCTCTGCCGCATTACCAACAATAGGAAGGAGGATGAGACCGATGAAAGTTTTTGAGATGTGTAGGGTTTCGGTGACGGCTTGAATGGAGTCGACCAGGTATTCTGCGCAGACGGCAACTGCGATAGTGACGACAACCAGAATACCGGCTGCTGCCCATGGGCTAACTTGTGGAACCTCCTCCTCCTGGTCTTCTGCTCCCTCGCCCTCGCCATCGAATAGTGGTGTATGGGTGTACAATTGGAAGAAGAGGTAGAGAACGTAAAGGATGAGGAGAATAACAGCCGTTCCGTGAGACAGAATTAGAATGTTATCATCGTTGTTCTCTTTGGAGTTGGAGAGAGCTGCATATAGCTGCAAAAATATTAGCTAACGCTTCAGAAGATGGAGAAACTGAACCTACAGTGGCGGGTATGATTAAAGAAGCGGAAGCAACAGCCATCAATGAAGACATGGTAGAAGCAACTGTTACGTTGAATCCTTGTTCAATACCTAAGGTCGTGCCTGTTCTAGTGTTGTGGATGCCACCAAATAAAAAGCAGCATCCAAGGACCAAGAGAATATTAGAGAGGATACTTCCCAACATACTGGATTGAACAATCCGGATTTCATCATTTCTCAATGCCACGATACTGACCTATACGAAATTTTGTTAGCTGGCATACATGATAAGATCTGGTTCTCGTTCAACATACAATTAGTTCAACCGCATTACCAAATGTGGCATTAAGAAGACCACCCATAGTTTGACCAAGTTTTAAAGAGATTTCTTCGGTGGCAAATGACAAAATAGCGGCCAGAGGAACGATTGCGAAGAAGTTTAGAATAAAAACAACGGTAGGATTCCAATGAAATGCACCAGCAACTATACCCAGCGGCACGAATACCAGGAGGATATTGACATAGTTGCTGAACAGAGTCACCTTAGTAACGTTGACTATCTGTGCAGGAATCCTTACGAACGCTTTTGGACTATCTTCTCCGGGAGTATGGGCCCGATTTAAAAAGAAATCGCGTATAGACAATTTGCGCGATGCCCCTCCGTTCTCGAGATTGTCCAAGAGACCTGTTCGCTCGTTGGGGTCGCCATTTGGTGCGTTCGTCATGGTTCGTGTAATGGAGGTTTTAGCTTGAGAAAGTGTTCTTCGAAATCCGATAGAAGCTAAAGATATTCAGGAAGAGTGCGAGTCAGCGATCCAAGTTCTTGTGTAAAGACGACCCTTTCTTGGTTCGTCTTCGCAGATTGTTGGTCTCGTGGGACTCGAGAAAGCTCGACAAAGAAACTCTGGTTGATATCCTACGGATGAGCTAGCAGCAAATCAGGGCGCGTGTGCAGCGGCCTGGTGTATTAATGAATTAAGTGGTGCGATTTGGCGTGCCGGCACGAAAAGGAATGTTGTTGGAGTTGGGGTTGAAGGAACGATTATTGAAGTGGAGAAGGAATGGATCCCAATGTCAAAGAGCTGTTTGCGCTCGGTCGATGGTCTGAGGTAGAGCGGAAGAGTGGAAGTTGAGGTGGTAGAGAAAATGAGAGAGGGAGAGGGAGAGAGAGATTGCGATTCAGGCTGTAATGAAGATAGTGCAATCAGGGTAGTCGCAGTCACAGTGGTGGTTGTAAATGGAGTGGTGGTGGGTGTCCGTGGTTTAGGTGTTGGTGTTGGTGTTGGTGGAGGGAATAATGTGGTCGGGCAACGTCATTCGGCCGATGATTGTTTAGATTGTCGAACCAATGCAATTGAAGTGGCTGAAGCGAGGGCGAGGACGAGGACTTTGAGGGTTTGGATTTTGTTTGCTCGGAGGGGAAGTGAAATAGAGCCAAGACGTAATGAAAAGAGTGTTCACTTACAAACCATAATTTGGACTTGGCAACTGTCTAATTCACAGGTCTTTCCTGGTGTTCCGGTCGGGTGATGGGAGGTGCGTGGTTAGTGGTAACTGGTTGGTACCGGTATCTGTCAAGAAGAGCGAGCGTGCAATGCGTTGCGATGCTTTCCCCGCGGTGGAAGCTGATGCTGATGGAGGTGCTGCGCCCGGTCGATGATGTTCAAGAGTGCTTGGGAGAGAAGATGAGTCTTGGGGGGTCGAGGGGGTCTTCTCAGCGTGTTGGCGGTAGTAGCGTCGTAGTCGGTAGGTAGGTGGGAGAAGTAGCGAACAAGCTGCAGCACAGCACACAAGCAATCCACTGAGGCAGGAACCGAGGAATGGTAGGTAATAGGTAGGTAGTAGGTAGGGTAGGGTAGTTAAAGTAGGTAGGGTAGGGTAGTTAAAGTAGGTAGGAGTAGGGCGGATACCAATTTGGTGGAACTCCAGCTGTGTTGGCTACTACCTCAATAGCTGACTGATGCTGCAGTTTCAATGGATCGAGGGAGCGTCAGGGCAGGCAAGGCAGGCAAGGCAGGATAGGAGCAGGTCTCAGGAGCTTGCAGTCTGACAGGAACTGAGCAATTATTTCTCTTCAATTCCTGAGGTTTTAACAAGTTTAAAAAGAAATTGAGAAGAATAAGTAAAGATTAATATATTGTAATAATTAATAATTAATACATTCCCCCCTTCATCATCACCACATGGTTTCAGCTTTGTTGACCTTCGCTTCCTTGATTTCTTTTGGGATGGCATCATGGCGTAGTGTGTTGTCCTGTGTTGTCCTGTGGAGAGAGCTGGAGCTTAGCTACCGAGAACAGCTACCCGATCCGATGCAGCCAACAGCTACTATCACTCTGCAGCATGCTCCATAGGACCATAGGACCATAGGACCATAGGACCATAGGACCATAGGACCATACCTAGCGAGCCTAGGTAGCTATAGCTACCCACCCAAGCTTCGTGGCCCACGGTGGGCAGTGGGCAGTGGGCAGTGGGCAGTGGGCAAGCAGGTGGGCAGGTGTTTGATATCTACTAGAGGCCTCATATAAATAAGACTCTCCCGTCTTCACTGCTCTTCCAATCCATCGACACCCCAACCATTGATACAACCATCATACAACCATCATACAACCATATACCAACCATATACAACCATGGACATATTTGATCCCTCCCTACCAGAAATCCCTCATCAGGAACCGGGAAACACCCAACTCCTCCGCTGCTTATCGTGAGATCACTGACGCAAAATCCCCACCCCGTCATGCATCTTTCCAGGTTGGCCGCATCTGCACAGCCTCCCTTGGCACGCACACGCGACAGCAATATCGAGGGTACGAGTACCGCTATGTTGATGACCACCTGCCCGCCGTCTGCATGTGAGACGCCCGCCTCCTAAAACTATTATTCTACCAAATACTCGTAAACTCGACTCAGCCACTCGTAATTCATAATTCATGAAAGGCATTGAACACTGATATCCAAGAGCCGGAGCTCCCTACGGCCTTTTCTTCCACTCGGTCACATTCCCCCTTGGCACGCCAAACGCCGTCTCCAAAAATGGCCAATACTCGAGTAGCGTAGCCAAGCAAGCCATAGATAGGTTTTGATCTTAATACCCAGCATACCTTTAAATATTTCCACCGCCAGCCGCTCACCAGTGATGGAACGAGGAGACCAACATTGTGAATCGAGAAGCCAACCCGCTTTCTTGAAAAGACCAAAACGCCATGTCTTCTGATATCCATAACCCCGCAAATCCGTGAAAATCGGGCTCAAAGGAAGCTCTCCAATAATATCCAGAAGTCGTTGTGATACTTTCATATCCAAATGTTCTCGTAAAGTGACGATAGCCGCCAGCAACCAACTCACACCTTCGCACTGTTGGGCTCCCCTTTCCTAGCTGCAGCACCGAGAAGAGAATGATGCGGGGAGCTCAACCACGCTTGCTCAATTATGTTGGGATTTCGGACCTTCAGATTCGTCTTCCCTCGTTGCTCTGTCTCGTTGCGTTTCTTCCTAGCTTCGCGATCCCTATGTTCCCTCATAGCATTTGGATATTTTCATCGTTCACCGTTTGGCTTTTGTATGAGACCCTTTTGGGTCTCGACGCAATCTTCTCTTCCCTTCTGGGGTGTCTCTCCCCAGTGGCCTGCCGCCGACACTTATCCTCTTCCATCTGCGTCAAAACCCAAGGAGCGCTCAGAGTTTTCTGCCGGAACGCTAGAACATCGTTCCAAAACTTGACTTCCTGGTCCGTACTTCCCAGTATTTGTATCTTCACAATCTCAATCCGTTTCTCGCCGCGGAAAGATCTGGTTATTTGACCCATGACTTTAACTACCATACCTACATCCATATTATCCCACGGTATTTTTGGCTTCTTCGTCGTCGGTTTAGTGGTAGTTTCCTCTGTTTTTACGGCAGTTTTGAGGTTTTGATTGTCGCCAGGTATTATAGAAAGGTTGGTCATCGGCGTCGGAGCAGTACATTCGATGCACATCCCACTACTATCATCGACCGTGAAAATCGTCTTCCCATAATATTCGTCTACCGCAACGACCAGGCCCGTAAGGACCACCCACAAAATCTGGTGATTGCCATGACGAAAAAGACGCATGCCTCTGGCTATTCCGAATGTTGTTAGCTAAACTCTCGAGTCCCCCTGGGCTCATACAAACTAGAAGGGGTACGGAAGCCAACATACTGTTGCTGTGTCCATGATCATCAGTCAACGCGTGCGCGTCAACCGCGCGCAAGGGACAGAATCTATGTAGTGTGGGAGACAGTACGTTGCAGTAAGCGGGATATATATGAGGGCTCGAGTTGTCGGGATTCATGGCATGGCTAAGGCAATGGTCTGAGTTGTTGTTTGTGGACAAAAAGGCGATGGGTCTGATGGGACGACGCGTTAACAAGGTTTCGCGAGAAGGCAGCGAGAGCACGGGACGTGGGAGAGAGGGCGGGGAGCTAGCCCCGCCTCGGCTAGGTGAAAGTAAACACGACTAAAGATTTGATATGTCCTATGCCATGTTGGAGAGGGCTCATTTGCTAGATTAAATTGATACGCACTTCATCCAAGTCACGATGCGCCAAAACTGCAGGTCTCTGCCTACTGGTATCGTCTTGGGTTTCGGGTACAATACACAGTGAGAGAGCAAAAGGAAAGATGATTGAGATAACAATTGGTATGGTTGAATACTTTTCAAATTAAAATGATTTTCCTCAAAACTATCTCTACATTTTATAATTGTAAGATGTTACTCAGAGCGCCCCGAACGCCAATGCAAATCTTGCCCATTTGGAGGTAACCAGCAACTAGATCAAATAAGCAAATGCACGATCTACCGATCTTTCATTAGTAACCTCAGAGATCTCGATCAGGAGCCCATAACACCGTTTCCTTGTCTCCAGTAGCAAACATGTTGTATTTTGGGTTGAAAGCGATGACACCAGTGTCCCCCTTATATTCCAATTCGTGGATTGGCTTTGCAATCTTTTCTGGTGTTCCTGCCAACGTGTCGTAAACCAAGACATTCTCTCTTCGTGTTCCGCTGAGTATGTAACGACCATCAGGTGTAAAACAGCAATCTCCTGTACTGGGATGTAAGTAATCCGGAGAGTCGGATTCAACGTGGTCAGGGTTATGATCGCCAACTCCCAGACGTTTAACACCACCTCTTTCTCGACGGACTATCGCTTTCAAGTGTCCATCGAAGGCGTCGAGAAGGACATGACCTGAGCCTGTGGTTCCAAGAAGGAGAGACTTTCCGTCATTGGAGAATTCTATCTTGTTCCAGCCTTTGTTGACTGCCCCTGGAATAGTTTCCTGAGAATACGGTAGCATATCGAAGACGCTGAAAGGCGCTCGGTCGAAGTTACGGAAATCGTATAGCAAGATAGATTGTGCAGCCGGAGATGCTACAGCGAAAACGTTGCCAGAAGGATCCCAGGCTGCGAGGTAGGCTCCATTCAGAAGTAATTTACCACATGAATTTTTAGTAGCGGCATCCCAGATTCGAACTGTGTCGTCCTCACTACAGGAGATAAAGTTGTCTTGTCCTGGATGGAGAGCCAGACATGTAACGTTTTTCTCATGGCCCTCAAAATAGCGCAAGTAGGAGTTGTCGTGTGTTGAGAGGTAGCGGATTACGTCTATTTCGATTAGGGTCTATGCATGGAGGAGTAGATAGTGGCGATACTCACGGTTTATTTTGGTGCTGGAGTGTATGATACATGGATTTGAGTCTCGAGTTTTATGGGTGAACATGGCGTGGCTTACACCATATTTCTGACTCAAGCAGCTCTTGAACCACTTGCCCCTGACAACATCATATATCGACATGCTATTGTCGCTCTCAGAGGTAAGAAGATAGTCTCCCCCATCGCTGAAATCCAATGAGATAATGGAGGCCCTTGACTTTGCCGATTTCCCAGACGCGTGAGCTGGATTTTCACGTTTGTAGTGCTCCGACAGAAAGTGCTTGTGGTTTGTTAGTATATTTCTCTCCACGTGGTCCTCGTGGGGGGTTCGTACCTTGGTTGGTCTAAATAGGGAAATCATATCAGACACTTTTGCCGTAGTTGGTAGTCCATTTGTAGGTAGTACCGCAGGCGCTCTGCCATTGGCACCTATGGGAGAATCAATGACCATTGGGGTGGAGGCCATTTGTCCTTCTAGCGAGCGAAGATTGATATTTACTCTTGAGGGATGGGATGATGGGATTGTAGGAAGCGATGTCAGAAGTTGTTCTTCTTCAAAGCATCAAAGGATCAAATCAATACCTGTCACGTGTTTGTTCTGATTCTTCACAACCTTGGAATGGCCCCTGGGGAACCTGGAAGGGGTCGTCTGGACTTTCGGACAGGTCTTCAGACCCCTGGATCTGGAGATGTCAAATGCGATGTTCCAGGTTGGTGGAGCTCAAGGAGTTTGCAGGGATCTAGCCTTTGAGGCAAAGTCCCCCAACCTGGCAGTCAGTGGCAGTCAGTGGCAGTCAGCACCACCTCACCTTCAGTGGCTTCACCCACCATCTCCCACGCTTCCCAGCACCCACCTCCAGGTCACTGCCCCGCCAAGGCTCGTGCTGCATAGGCGAAGATTGGCGCCGGCTTCGGCTCAGCAGGTCCCTGTGATTGGCCTACCGTCGCCAGAGTACAGATGGAAAACACCTGCACTTACACCTTGATAACTTTTTGACGAATCGACGAATCCAGTAAGCAATATTTTTTATGGTTACGCGGTGTATTACCAACACTCTTACAATACCCGTGGCAACTTTCTCCCAATATTAATACCGAATCCGCCGCCTCCTCTCCTTTCGCTGGCTCGAAAACAAAAGCGACCACCTAGCATCCAGCTCTCCTGACAGCTCACGATTTGGCCTAATAGAAAGTGAGAACCGACTTCTTTTGAGGGTTTGCAGGAGGGGAGCGCGGGCGAGATGTCTACAACACTGGGGTGAGCTTCAAATCTTAGCGCCAACAACTTTCGCTTTCGAGAAAGGTAAAGATCTTGTTCTAAATATCTCTAGGGCTTTTGTCGCGGGAGGAATCGCAGCATGCGGCGCTGTCACAGCTACACATCCTTTTGAGACAGTCAAGATTCGGTAATTGCTCTTCAACATTCTATAGCCCTGACCCAACTGACACCGTTCGCGCAGCATGCAATTACAAGGAGAGCTCCAGGAGAAGAGTATACAACCCCGCATATACAAAGGGCCATTCCACGGCGTGACAGTCATCGTTCGCAATGAGGGAGTTCGAGGGATCTATCGAGGGATTGGAGCCGCGTACATTTACCAAATGATCCTCAATGGATGCAGGCTGGGCTTTTACGAACCTATACGGCAGGCTGTCACAACTGCTGTGTTTTCGGATGCAAAAACACAAAGTCTAGGTGTCAATATCATGGCCGGCGCATCCTCTGGAATTCTCGGCGCTGCAGCTGGAAGCCCTTTCTTTCTGGTAAAGACGAGGTTACAGAGTTTCTCGCCTTTCGCACCGGTTGGCACTCAGCATGCATACAAGAACGCTGTTGACGGGATGAGACAAATTTACAAAGGAGAAGGAATTAATGGACTCTATAGAGGCGTTGGGGCTGCTATGGTGCGAACTGGTTTCGGTAGTTCCGTACAATTACCTACATATTTCTTTGCCAAGAGGAGACTGGTCAAGCATTTGGGTTTGGAGGATGGCCCTGCGCTCCATCTGGCAAGTAGCACAGCGAGTGGATTTGTTGTCTGCTGTGTGATGCATCCACCAGGTATGAACACAAGCCATATTCCGACGTAATTGAACTAACGCCAGGGTAGATACCATCATGTCCCGCATGTACAACCAAAATGGCAATCTCTACAAAGGTGTATTTGATTGCCTTGGAAAGACCATCAAGACCGAGGGAGTTCTGGCTATTTACAAGGGCTTCCTGCCTCATCTAGCAAGAATATTACCTCACACCATCTTGACACTCAGCTTAGCAGAACAAACTAACAAGCTGATGCGGAAGTTTGAGAATAAAATCCTCCCCAAGACAAATGTCAAGGATGAGATTTAGATAATGACTGAGCATATACTCCATACGATCTATCACTAGACCACCCCTGTACATATAAACTGCATTAGAAGGAGTTTATAGAAGGATTGAATATGAAAACTTTGTCTAATATTTTATTTTACCAAAAATTTATCTCAACTGTTGATAGATCTTGAACACCCATAGCACAATATTCCACGATGGCGTTTCTCTTCCGTGGGCTGAGAAGACGTATTTTGGTCCCCTCCCCAACCGTATATGCCATCGGTCCCTTTGGCAACTGGAAGGCCACAAAGTCCACAGGATGTGGTATCTTCGTCTGGTAGGGACTTGAGCTTGCTAGTCGTTCTAACAACATTTGCCACAATGCTTGGGAAGTTCTCTTCCACTGTTTCAAAGTACTGTGCCATGAGATCATCAATGGTAGTGGTTTTGGAAGAGGCAGAAATATGAGATGAAGACTTTTGGTTAATGACCAAATCGGTCAAAGGTGGTGTTGTCAAGGAAGAAAAGGTTTGAATTTCCTTCTTGAGTAGATCCCGAAGAGGATAATTGAAAGCAATTCCATAAGATAAAGCCCCATCGGAAACTTGCCATGGCAGAGAAAAACCTCTTCCTTTGGCTGTTTCTGTCAGGGTTTTTTCAGCCAGACGAGTCGTAGAATCCCCGAACAGAATGCTCTCGCACTCGTTCTTCTTCGCGACATCCACTAGGAGTCGGGTAAGTAGTGTGGAAACGATATCAGAACGTGAAGTAGCTGATGACATGGATCCAAGGAGTGTTTGTAGTTTATCCGCAGGATTCTGCGTACTGAGTGGCTCTTCCATATTGAGAGCTTTCCAGTCTATTCCATCAAGAAGAAGGGCATCCTCAAGATTGAGGGTAGAATATGTGTGCCTCGGGAAACGAGATTTGTATTTTCCCAGCAATACATCAGCATCCTTTCGATCCACAGGGTCGACATACAGATTTATATGAACCACGACCAGTTCGTAGGAAGCTCGATTCATACGTAAGTATTGTCCCTGGATGTGCTGGTCCAATATATGCAGTAAGGATGCCGATGATGGACCAAATGAAAGTGGGAAGAGCAGCTTTCGTGCAGTTTTGGTTGTACCACGAATTTTATAGGTTTCCATGCGCTTTACGGCTTTTGTAGTAACATATGCAACGAAGCATTTCCTAACAGCGAGTCAGTTTCTGACTTCCCAAATATATCCAGATGGGGACTGACGTGCAGACTCCCTCGGACCGGATCTGGTGAGTCGCAGCCTCCTCATGGCATCTCTTGCATAGGGCAACTTCGCCATTCTGCTGCGTTTCGATGTCGCCCGACATGTTGTCGCGAGTTGACGATGCGCGACGAGACCGTGATAAAACTGTGTCTTGTCGTAGAGGGCAACCCGTGGGATAATTTTGTGGTGGTGGAGTTGGTGTCAGTGCAAGTAGAGGGGGATTGATGCTGATGCGATGCGATGCGCTCCAGTAATTTTGACAAGGCTTCTGAGCCGCCTCGTCTCGCTCGTTAGGGGCTCCCAATCTGTGCCCAGCTCCTTAGCACCCGGCCCACCAGCACCTGGCCTGCGGCTGCGCCTGAAGCTCCTCCCTCCTACAGCTGGTGGCGGTCCGCTAGCGATCCTGTTACGTTGCAAGACGCTGAACCTCTTACCTACTGAGTCCTGACTGTACCCAAACATCAATAATTTCTACACCACCACGCCATTGAGAAAGTTGCGACGTCAGAATCACTCACCTGGAATTTCGGAATCGGCCTGCATGGACATTGCAGTTATATCATAACAACATCTCTGCTACGACCGGACTTTCTGTGTCTTGAAACCGCCAGTCCAGCTTCAGGTTCCAGCCCTCGAGGCTACCAACCAAGATGAGGAACTGGCTTCAAAGCCTCCTCTTGCTCGGTCTGTCCTGCACCACGGCCACCGCCCTGGAAACAAAAATAGTGAGTCGAGCAGCATATTCAAAGTGACGAGTAATATATTCTAATACTGTTGCTCTCTTCAGGACGATACGGAGGATAATCGCCAAGTATGCGCCGGCATGTATAGTAAAAGCGCCTGGGGAGGAGCAGTAGAGCCACACATACTAGTCAAATTCATAAAGGAGGATGTAACAGATAACTCGGATCCCATTGCGAGTATGGTGATATTCGAATGGAAAGACTTCGACCTCATCGGTGTTTTGCCTACTCCGGATTCGCTTCATGTATGCTATGCTGTGCCGAAGGGGTATTTATGCGCGGAATCATATGCTAACAGCCCTTCTAGAAAGAGTTTATTTGCGATACCGAAGCAATGGCCACTTTACCGCAATACTGCAACGCAAACAAGACCGGAGAATTTATTCTGGCACCCAACATCACTGATGTATCCAAAGCCTTGGTTGTTACCGATGCAATCCACCTCAAGGATCCTGGCGCTCCAATAAACTACAGTATCAAGAAGACGGGGTATTATTGTGTGGGAACATCGCAGTTCTCACCTCAGGGTGTGAAGTACAAGGCAGCCGTTGAATTTCGAAATGCCTACGGGGAGTTACCTGCTTCAGAAATCGCCAAACTGCCATTTTATGGCGGCATCACAATTGTGTATGCCGTGATAGGAGCGTAAGCTGAATCATGATGGTTCAATAGAAAGTGTACTGACATCTCTCAGTTTCTGGGCTTTCTTATATGCTCAGCACCGGTCGGATATCTTGCCGGTGCAAAATTACATTACTGCAATTATAATATTTCTCATTGTAGAGATGCTGATGACATGGGGATTTTATGGTAGGCCTATATTGCCTCGGGAGTTGGTAATAAGCTAACGATAGATACAAGACTACCTGAATCGAAGTGGCTCAAATATTGGATCCAAAGCACTAATGGTAATTGTTGCAATTTTGAATGCGGGACGAAATTCCTTTTCATTCTTCCTTTTGCTCATTGTGTGCATGGGTTATGGCGTTGTCAAACCAAGTCTGGGTAAAACCATGGTCTACGTACGCTATCTCGCTGGAGCTCATTTTCTATTTGGCTTGATATACGCAGTAGCCAGCTTGACAGTCTCCCCTGAGAGTGCAGGTGAGTCATCCTTAAATGCAAGTCAAAGCTTTCCTGACCAAGATTAGGCCCGCTTGTTCTTCTCGTCATTCTTCCATTGGCTGGTACTTTGACAGCGTTCTATGTCTGGACACTCAACTCCTTAAATGCCACCATGAAAGGTAAGGATATTCTCAATATTCTAAACGCCACATTTGTATCTAATTTGGAAATCCAGATCTTAAAGAGCGTAAGCAATCTACTAAAGAAATGATGTACCGGAAACTTTGGTGGTGCATCTTAGGCTCCATACTTGTCATATTGTAAGTGTTCCCCAATTGTCACCAGTGATTGTCTGATTATCAATATTATCTGCTTTCTGAGTGGTTCCACTTCTCGGAGACTAATATCATTTCTACGTAGTGGCTTTTTCTTCTTTAATTCATTCACGTTTGCAAGCACATCAGGTATGCAGACCCTACTCATCTTTCTTTTGATCTCATTGCTAACCCGCGACAGACCCTGATTTTGTACCTGTGAGTTCCGACTAAGTGTATCTCAAATTTTTACCTTTACTAACATCCCAAAGTTCCATTGGCAAACTCGTTGGTTCATCTTGGATGGCTGGCTGAACTTGGTAAGATGCTCCTATCTTTATCTTGTTTTGCCCCACTTTACATATTTGCCCCTGATCCCCTGATCCTTAGCGAGACCCGCTTAGGCTCAATCACTCTTACCCGAAAATAAGTACTAATCGGAATACTAGGTCTACCTTGCCGATGTTATATTCGTGGCATATGTTTGGAGGCCGACAGCTAACAATAGGAGATTTGCGTGAGTGAAAACATTTCTATTATTGCCCGATCAGTTTGACTGACTTGAGATTAGAATGAGTGATGAGTTGGCTCAAGATGATGAAGGATTTGAGATCGCAGACTTTGGTGCAGAAGATGACGAGGACGACGATATTGAGAGTGCTGCTGCGCACAGAGGTGATCGAACTGAACCAGGCCAAGAAGGGTCAAGATATGATCCTGTCACGGCAAAATCAACAAGACTTCCATCGGGAGCCAACACAGCAAAAGAACTTAATCGGGACAGTCTCGATGGAGAGACAATTTTTGCTGTTGGGGAAGATGGCGACAGATGGTCTGATGACGGTAGCGATGATGAAGCGAGGGACAAGCTCGTTGGTAACACTACAAAGAATAGTTAGTATGACTCGAATCTGGCGCACATGGTTTTGTAACAACACTACATGACTTGGGTACATTGCATTTAGCTTGGGTACTTATCTTTTCTCTTTTCTAAATGTGTACTGGATGCATGGGAGTTTTGTGAGCTTGGGACCACATAACGGGCTTGAAGTATAGATTTGTTTAGATCTGATGTTCTAAATTGTAATGAACCATCACAAGGAATGAAACATCATGGGTCATTTTACATAAAAGTCATTGGGGTATACTATTTCAGCAGAATTCAATGTCAGGTCTTGTACTTGGACACCCCATTTCGTACTGAAGCTGTCTCTTAGTCCGCATGACGTTACAACACAAAAGTTTCATGTAACAGCGCCTGGTATTATAAAGTTAACCCAAGTCGTGGTTGGTTTATATACGATTCATATTATTGAAACTTGGTCGGGCCAGTACGTCCCTAACTATCCAAGGTCGCACAAACATCTGGTGCCCTGAAGATAATAAATATCAGAATCTATAATATAATTTGAAAGATCTGTTATTATAATAATCCTCAATAAAACCAGCAGCCGTGAGCGTATCTGAAAACTTGACAAAGCTTTGTCTGTCCAGGAATAAGACCTGAAGCTCTTCCAACTCCTTCTTTCTAAATCGTGGTCCTAATTGTAGTATTACTCGATTTTGATCTGGGTTATTGATAACCCAAATCACTGACAATACGTTTAAATAGTAAAATGACAGGCCTTTGCTCACTTGTCCGATATTGTCTCATGTATTGAAAAGGCGAACGTTTGGTGCGGATTCGATCCGAACCCGCCACTTTCCCACTTCTCAAGCTCGAAGGTTTATTTATTATATTTAAAACGAAATTGCCTATTTTTCTAACTAATCTAGATGATTTACTCTTAGAGGGAAAATTGTAAATTGATTATGTCGCGTGAGTTTTCTTTTCTTATTTTCTTTTCCTAACTTCACTTATGATATATATTAGTTTACTACGTATACTTACTTCTTATATGTCCTTAGTTCTTATATGTCCTTAGTTCTTATATATACTCACTTCTTACCTATATTCACCTATTGCCTGCCCTCACTTCTTATATATTTTTACTTCTTATCTATTCTCACTTCTTACCTATCCTCACTTCTCGCCTATTCTCACTTTCTACCTGTCATCACTTTAGGCAGTCCTCACTTCTCGCCTGTCTTCACTTCTTATATATATATATATTCACTTCTTATATATCCTCACTTTCTCCATATTCTCACTTCTCCTATTTCTTCACTTCTCCTATGTCTTCACTTCTCCTATGTCTTCACTTCTTACATGTCCTCACTTCTTACATGTCCTCACTTCTTACATGTCCTCACTTCTTACATGTCCTCACTTCTTACATGTCTTCACTTCTTACATGTCTTCACTTCTTACATGTCCTCACTTCTTACATGTCCTCACTTCTTACTTCTCTTCACTTCTTACTTCTCTTTAGTTCTTATATATACTCGATCTATACCTACTCATTATAATTTACAACGGTTATAGGACAGTAGCCAGCTAAACCTTTTAATATAAATACCTAGTAGGACTATTTTCTCATCTCAAACTGGCTCCTTAGTGCCAACTTCTACCTCGTACTTATTGTAAACCCTCTCTAGATACTCCTTACAATGACTTGCAGGCCAACTATGTTCTCTCTCCACGCCGGCTTTCCAATCTAGTCCCGGGTTATATCTTAGGGAGCTAACTATAGCGACTCTACACTCTCTATACGCCCTCGTACACGCAAACCCATCTTCTTCACCCTCGAACATATCATGTTTAACCAGCATGACCAGCGCGAAAGCATCATCTGATAATATCTCAATAGCCGCATCAAGTGGAGTATTAAGATTCAATTGGTATTCGAAATCTCTCTTTGGGGTAGCTCTTAATCGGAATCCCACCAACTCTTTTGATGTATTAAGCCATATATTCTCCAGCGCATTGCGGTAAGCACGAGTATCTGGAGGTGGTGGAGAATCGGCTGTGAATTCCAACTTTGGAGTAAGGAGCAATTTACCTTCTATGCCACGATAAAAAGCTCGTAAGTAGTCGAGAACATCCCGAGTTTTAGAATGCAGAGCCTTTACTTTTGGGTTCTTCCCAAGAGCAGAAGCACTAGGATTGGTCCATTCCTCATGAATCTGATATCTTTTCCAATTCCGGGCGGGGGAATGAAATATATAGTTTTCCGCTCTACTCGAGTAGTGTGTGCCTTTATTCCGTTCTTTTTCTCTCCTCCAACTTCCTAAAAGTTCGGGTGGACACTTAGGAGCAACGGAGAGCTCATCTTCAGGAAAAACCAAAGAAGCTGGAAAGGATTGAGAGTGTTGCTCTTCTTGTTCTTTGAAAATGTCTGAACCTGAGGTTCTTTTGATAGTCCCTACAGAGGTCGTTGCTGCAGTAAGTGCCGCGAAAGATGGTTGTTTACATTTCACGATTAAGGCATTACGCGAAGGCGAGAATGTGAGCTGCGAGTGAGCGCATTTTGAAGGGGGCATTCTTGTAAGTGGGCGAGGAGTGATATGCGAGGGGAAATCGAGTATGAGAGAGATGGACGACTATTTATACGAGCAAATTACGTAAATTCTCAAGTCATCAGGTGATTTATGCCTAAAATGAGGTGCTCAGATGCAAGTTGAACACTCATTTATGTCTAATTATGAAAGGAATATGGTGCTGGGAAAGGATAACTACATGGAAACGTTGACCAGCAAGACCATGGTTGTCCAAGTAATTTCACTCTAGCACCATTTCCCCCTCTATCGATATGGGCGAGAACCTTGAATTTTAGCAGAGTTCTTCGCACTACGTGCTTTTCCAAAGAAACTGTACGCTCACGGTCTTCGACGTTGTATAGACGGTCGCTTGTGTTGAGCCACTTGGAACTGCCGTTGCATAGAAAGTTGTGCTACCACTGTAAGCGAGGTGCCCATCATTACTCTTATTATTAAACCGTTAGCGACCGATGTTTTTCAAAATTCATGATTGAAACTCACAGTGAAGACAGTGGCAGTGACGCCAGAGCCGCAAGTGAATGCTGAGTTGACAACTCCACATGACCCTTTTGACGATTTCAGTGTAACGCCATTGCCTGAATTGGCTCTTGATTAGTAAGAGTTGCATTCCTATATGAGTGGAAAACATTACCCGAGGCAGTAGCCGTATAAGTGGCACAGGTTCCCGTTGTGTACCATGTTCCAGCGCCAATCAAACAGCCTTTCTGACTCCCGCCAGTAACGGCGTTCAAGTACCCGGAACCAGATATGTCAGTTCCGCCAGTTGGTGGCGGATCTCCGCCAGGGTTGGGAGGAGTAGAGGATCCAGACTTGGGGAGGTATTTAATCCCGCTCGAGGAACAACTAGAAGAAGCTCCTACAGGGTTCGTAGCAATGAACTTTCCTGTGGCAACAGACCCCTGAACATAGAATGAGTACCAAATCTCATCAAGAGCACCGGAGCTACATTGAACGGCTGCTGTAACGCCAAATTTGGCTTTCAAGGCTGCTTGGATGGCAGATAGGGTGTAGGTTTTCGTAGTTGAAGGAACGATACCGGCAGCTGAAAGTGCCTGAAAATAGCCTAATTAGCTGGAGGGGGACTGAAGTGTCAGACTCGGGTAATTCGTACCGAATAACTGTCAAGTGTCTTGAATAAATCCACAGCTTTTTGAAAATAATCTACAACCTCCTATTCCACCCGAAAGACTTAATTAGCAGCTAGATAATGATGAGAACCATTTATCAAGCATTTACTTACCTGTTTGGAAGTGTAACCGGTATAACAACTTGGCTTCAAAGTTGAGATACAGGTTCCATGTTTAGACCATTCGTGCTGCCAGAAGCTATCATTATCCCCGTCAATGTCCACCCAATATTCGTTCACTGTAACGTGCCGTATCAGTACTGATAAATTCGGAGAGAGCCGAAGATATAAGAGAAAGAATCAAACTTACTGTATGACACTAAATCGCTTTTCCCGAACGACTTAAGAATTGAGCCGATACCAGTGTAAGCTCGGCTTGAATCACAGTTGGAATCGTAAGATCCGTCGCAATGATCAGGCCAAAGCCCATGCATAGTCCACGAGTTTGAGGGTCCTGGAGATAATCATTAGAATTAAGGGTTGAGTGAAGATTGATGATTTTTACGCACCTGTACTTGGTTTTGTATCCCAAAACTGTGTCATAGCAATTTGACCTCCAGGTGCGTTGAAGCAGCAAGTATCTGTAGAGGATGTCGTTCCGCAGGAAACCACAGGATTAGAGCAGCTTTTGGGAGTACCTACAGCCAATACAGCCGGCAGACCCAAAAGTGTAACCCATCCAACTCGCTGAAGAAAAGTCGACACCATTTTGGAAGTCTTTTCAAACAACACAACTTTTTGGAACTTGGAGGATGCCGGGGTAATGGGGAGTCCCAAGTCAGTTATGTAGTTATGAACCCGAGGGTTTTGTGAGGAGTAAAAACAGCGTAGTGGATGTGGAGAAGCTAACGGCCGGGGCCTTACTCCATTTGCAGAAGGAGATAACTTTTGAGAAGCTGTTTTTAGAGCTTTTAAGCTTTTGGATCCTCTAGAGGCTTATCGGGATAATATAAAGAGCAAGGGTCTCTCTCCCTGGGCCGACTGCGGACAATACTGGCCGTACATGGCAAATTCTGTTCGCTGGACAGCTCACAAGGCCCGCAGTACATGGGAATTTACCAGGTTCCATCACGTAGAAGTTGATTAGAAGCTGGTTGACCATCGAATGAGAGACCCTGCTTTATCAACGAGGTGCATCGGATCTCAGGTACAGCACTTGTAAGCCTGTAGTCTTGACAGACTGTATCTTTGATTCGATGTGGAGATACCACACAAGGCCAATCAGTATCATGGCACATGGTTGCGTGGATTGGGAGTTGACTGCGCCAAAAAGAAAGCACCTTCTCCATCAGGAATATCTGGAGGATCGGCTAGCTGAGCTGCAGCTTGCACGAACTCAAAAGGTTGCGTGGTCGTTATTCGTGGAATAGAAGACATTTAGACCCCTTTCTCGGGAAGAGCCGTAGGAAAAGAATCATGGTTTCCTTGGATTTTTAATAGTCGAGTAGCAATGAATAGAAGCACATGTGGTGTTGGTGTTGTGGTGTTGTAACTTCAAGGTTGTGGACGGGAAAAGGAAATAGAGTGAGTGGAGTGGAGTGGCACGTGAGTAGGTTGAGTGGACTGCCTCGAGACTGCCCACTCCACTGCCCAGGCTCAAGAAGGGCACTCCACCTGCCTCCACCTGCCGCACTGACTGGAACCCCACTGGATCTTTCCACGTGCTGATAGTGGGCCTGAGGCACTCACCATCAGGAAAAAGCTTCTCTGTATGGAGAAAGCTTGACTCCACCACAATACCGGTACTCCACTTGTACACATTAACATTGTCTTCGTCTTCTTCGCTCTCATAATGTTCGGCGGCGTCAGAAAGCTTTTCATGCGATACCTCTCTTGTTTGAACCAGGCTGCCTCGCGTCTGCTGTAAAATATCTGCTACCGAAGAGATAAATAGCCTAAATAGGCTCCCGATGGACAGAACAGGCCTCAGTGAACCACTCCCTCCCTGTTGCCCCTTTCCAGATTATTTCAAGTGATTAACCTAAATACTCGGAGATCATTGTTTCAATGATTCTCCGATATTTGGTTAGCCATCCTGATCATTCTGATTGATTGAAAGAGTTACGAATTCTGTATAAAGTTACGACAACGAGAGAGCTGTTTGCTGCCAGTTTTCCTGTCCACCGTGAGACATCATACATGGTGGTTTGAGTTGCTACAACCTCAGCACTTTCTAGCCGGACCGACATGCTTGTTATACAGTAATTATATACTGCACATACCCTTCAGCTTAATCCTTGGTATTCTTATCATCTTTCTTCTCAGCAGTAGTCGTGTCAATTATTTTTAAGCGAGATGCAGTTTGCGAGTGCCTAGTCAGCTTCGTCTGGCAAGAACTCAGTCAGTTTTTGGTGACGATGCTGTATCAGTGTTTCTTGTCCCTGAGTCGAACCATGCGAGAAGGACCTTCACCAAACGAGTTGTCCAAGTGCAGAATTCAGAACAGAAACGGGAGCTGGATCCTGGGTGGTGGTAACTGTCCATGTTGTTATAGCTCAAATATGATCCCCAGGGAGAGTCGCTGTATTTGTCAATCCGAAATTTGAGACCCCAAAAAGAGAGGAACGAAACATACGAGTTTTCATTGTGTACTGGCACTTGGTACTGTAACATCGCTTAGCGTTTCTCCTAGTGTTGTCAGTCATGCCGCCTAACGACCCCGATCCAGCGACCTGTGCTTTGACTTGCACTGCCGGGACTATTAACTGTCTCAAACGCCACGACGAGGGAGCGCATTAAATCTTGGCAGTATCGGGATTTTGATGCTTGTTTCGCATGGCTTGAAGATCGAGGATGGAGAAAAATTGCTTGTCAGTCACATCAACAGTACGAAGAAAATGAAACTTGTTTTTTCGGTTGTGGTAAAATTCCAAATTGGTATCTTTTTTTGATACTCTCGTGATCCTACTATTTCCCTAAATCCTTTGTAGGGGGCTCTAATTTAAGAAAATGAAAAAGAAAGAAAAAAAAGGAAATGTAATAAAATCGTGCGAAGAATCATGCCCATAAACTCCTGGCCAAACTAAATACCCTTGAACATTACAAACGCACGTCGTCTCTCAGCTTCTCATGTACTCATCCATCTCATTATCCACTATTCCAGGAAAATGCTTCAATCATCTCTTGGGTCAGCCTCGTCATCAACTGATCTTGTCTCGACGAATGTGAGTTCAGCAACTTGTCCATCAGCCATGTTCAAGTTGACACCGTCAATACCTGAGCCTGAGCTTGGGCTTGGCTCTCTCTTGCTGAGTTCGGCAGTTTCTTCGACACTTCTTTTCTCGGCGCCTATGGATGAAGGTTAGAAGAATAGCTTTTAGATTTAGATTTAATAGAAAACTTACCCGCTGGTAGAGGTGGTACAGGTCCTCCGCGAATATACATGGTGGTAACAGTAGTCTTCACCTTGCGGGGTTGGATATCTCTCTTGGCAGCAGGTCTTCCACCAGCAGCAACAGCTGCGGTAATACCAGGTCTTTGCAAGATACCAACACCAGCTGCCTTGGTACCAATATCAATCTGAGGAGTGATCTTGATGGCATCGGTAGCATATTTCAAGGCGGCATTGAATCCATTGATGTCTCTCTTGCTGTTCGTCGTTGGTACCTCGTCCTGTGGTTCTCGAGTAGCTATTGGACTGTCCTCTCCTGACTGGACGACTGGTTCCCGAGCCTCCAACTTGACCACCCGTGGAGCGATTTCCTTGCCCATGCCCTGGAGGGAAGCGATTTGGGCGGCTTGTTGATTCTCAGCGACCGACGGAGCTGCGGCGGCTTTTGGGGCATTGGCAGCTGCTCCTCCTACTGCAGCTCCTTCCAGAGCATTCATCAAGTTCGACACATCTGCCTTGCCTCCGAAAGATATTTCACCATCACCGACTACCAAGGCTGGTGAGTAAGCTCCAAGATTGATGTTAAGCGGAACGGCGACCCCGTACGCAGCCAGGACGGCGGCAATAAGGAATTGAGAATGCATGCTGGCTAACTGACTAACTGAGGATACAAATGCAATAGAAAACAATTAGAATAAGAGATGCAATGAATTAAAGGATCGAGGCGTCAAGCTTCAGATGAGAGAAGGCGTTCTTAGTGAGCGGGGGGGATATAGTGATTGAGCACAGCTACAGAATTAAAGAAGGGAAAACAGAGGAATGAAGAGTGCACGAGAGGCCAAATATATGAAAGCATACTGGCTTTGGTAACAGTACTGGCACGTCTAGACGAATGGGGTGGTGGTCGACGGCCAAGCCGTCTAGGGCTCAGGAACATAATATGCACGGCCTGGCCCGTCCCCAGGTCTCACAGGGTCCTGGACGCATCGACAGAGAGCCAAGCTGCCCTTCCAGAATCTGCATTAGCCTTTGGGAGGATTTCTGGAGGGCAATGATGGCCGTGGTGACAGGGAGTTAGGGGGTGGTTAAGCGAGAGGTGGTGGGTGTTGGAGACATGCCGATGTTTTCATTCAAACGCCAAGTGATACGATCGACACAGTCAACAGGGGCGAGGCGAGGGGAGGCGATCCCACCAACTCGGGGGTGCGAGAGGGCCTGGAGCTAGCCTGAACAGCACAAGGCGCCGCCATTCTGGGAGCCTCAGCGTGCTTGTGAAGCATTTGCCCAGGAATCTTGGCTGGGGAAGTGGTGTTTGACGTTGTCAGTGGCACCGCGGAGGCGATTGTCGCTGAGACCTTGCCAAGAGCATTGGCAGCACACCAGCACACTGCTCGCAGGCGTCGGAGAGTTAGCGAGGGGTCTGAACGTCCGTCAGCAGAATTGGAACTGCAGCGTCGGCGAGGCAGAAGATGAGAAGCAGCTACTCCGTACCGCGTGCAGGTGATGGGGGGTAACGGATATTTCATATTTCAGCAAAAACCCCCCTGCGACAGGACTGTTTGGCCTCTTTGGTATCAAGATTGGCAAGTGCCGCGCTTTCTTCATCATCTATTTCGGTGTTTGAGGACAGAGCAGATACTCCGTACTCCCTACGGCGAAAAGATTCGACGACTTCTCATCGGGCTTGGCTAGCTACATATTATCTTCAAACCAGAAGAGAGGGCGGGGAAAAGGATCACCATGGATTCGGCATTGGTGGTTCATCCCCAGATTCTGAAGTCAATCTCCCGACATCATTATTGCTTAATAGTGCGAGCCAAGTCATGTCACGGCAGCCTTACTTCGAAGTATGTCGGAGAAAGAAAGGTACACTGGGTCAATGTCGAATTTCCAAGCCTTTGCCCAGCCTGATGTGACTCGACAGCGGAAATGGAGGTCTTGGAACCGCTTTTTGGAACCGCCACCCCGTATCTTGGAAACATATCTTTATATTGTGGCACCTTGAAAACGCTTGTCAGTATGGGACTTCTTCTTCTTCTTCTTCTTGACTATGGGGTAATCTTGGCCACCGGATGATCTTCTCGATTGTGGGGCGGGCAATCATCCCGCAAGATCTCTTGACTATGGGGCAATCTTCTCGCAAGATCTCTTGACTCTGCGGTAATCTTATCGTAAGATCTCTTGACTATGGGGCAATCTTCTCGCAAGATCTCTTCACTCTGGGGATATTGGAGAAACCAACTCTTGAGCGCCCAAAGTGCCATATAAAATAAGAATTAAGAAAAAGATTGACTCGGGGATGAAAGGGTCTTTTTACTTCGAAGCAGGATGCGGTCTTTGCTTTGGGTTTCCCGAAAAGTGATGTCCACAAGTAAATAGCCAGCTTACACTTCTGGCCAAGTCAATTGGAACACCACCGCATAACTCGAATTTAGGAGCTTCTACACCCGATTACACCGGTGGGATGGCCAGACTTGAAGTTGCAGGGACTCATGTACTGTAGATGATCAAGCAAGCTGGGAGTGCCCTTCGGGACTGAGTAGTGTAGTGGAGTATAAAATAACATTCTACTCACACAACATTTCTACACCTGCTAATAAAAAATGACTAGCTAATCGAACACCCAGGAAAGGATTCTCCAAAGCTTGCAACCGTACCGCCAAGCTATGCTCGTGATCGCCCTCGGATTGTCCTCGAATCATATTACTTGTCTGTGCTTGGCTAACCAGTCTTCCAGACTTCACGAAACAACCATTCAGCAGCCCCATCATACATTTCGAGTCTTCTTTTTTGACGCCGTACCTTCACTTCCCCACGCGAAGGAACCATGTCGAAACCTTGCGAAATTATGAGTACTTTGTATACTGAAATACATGAGTAGAGGGGTTGCTTACCATGTTCTTCGCCGACGATTAACTCCCATTTTATACCATTCTTCTCCCATGCATCATCCTTGCCAACTCTTTCACCATCACCCCGAGCATTGGCGAAATTCTCCGCCATAATGTTCGCATTCCGACAAAGCATGTCATACTCACATCCGATGATAAAAACCTTGGGCGGCAGACTTTCCTTGGGCGCGAAGACTGGGCTCAGAAGTGGGTCTTTGAGATCTTGGTCGGATCGGATATAGGCCCAATTGAACATATCTGCCATTCCAGCCAACATATCTGGTGGAGCATCTTCTGGACGCTCTGCTATACTCTTATCAATGGGATAAGAAAAATCTGCAGGGGGGTAGTACGAAACTACGCCAGAAATCTTTCCTCGTAAGCTTTCGTACTGACTAGCAGAGAGTGAAAGATTGGCGCCAGCAGAGAAACCACCCATGGCAACTTTCTTTGGGTCGAAAGGCAAAGATTCGTCCCCCAGGACAGCATGAACCACTGTACAAAATTAGCATACTTTACATTTTCCATGAATCATCATGGCAGAGTCAAGAGGCGAGAAGAACGATGAGCTATGAAACTTTCCTTCAACCACTGTAAATGATAAATGCTGGGGGAAAGGAATGCTTACAGTCCACGATTGCCTCAGATGGTACAGGAAACTTGTTATTGGGTGATTTTGGATAGTCAAGGCTCACGACGAGAACCTTATTCTTGTCCGAAAAGTAGGAGCAGAATCTGTCATCAATTCTGGGACTTGCGAGAGCGAATCCGCCTCCATGGATACTTAGGTAGAGTGGCATTAGAGGGTCCCCACTCTTGTAAGACTTGGGGATGAAAATGCGGTTCTCAAGCCTTGGTCGGCATGAATAAGATTTCGTGAAAGTTGGTTGAATAGAAGTATTCCGAATTCCCGGGAGGCTCAATATACGAAGATATGCCGCTGTGAAGAATTTAGTGAGGCGGATTCGGAAAGCAAAACGAAGTAGGGCGAAGATAGAGTGCTGAGGCAGGTAGACTGCCTTTGTTGGTTGGTCCGCCATTTTCCTGAGATATTTATTAGCCATTATCCCGCATGGCTCCAGAATCTTTCCGCGGAAGTGATAAAGGATCCTTTCTATTCAACTTGCGCTCTGTTCTTTGACTTCTAACCTTCCTCGAATCTCACCGCGGAGATTCAGGGGGAACGATCATCCGACGATGTGCTTTATCACCTAGTATGTCCTCCCAATTGGCACTGAAAACAACAAAAGAAAAGAAGGATTATTACCCGAAAGGAAGATGGTGATACTACAGCTAGTATCCAAGTTTATTGACCAAAGAAGATGTTGTATACAGTGACATCGGAATTGAAGTGGATTTAGGAGGCGGGGCCCATTTTGTAGGAGGGCCCGAGCTGACTTCCGAGGTAAATGGTAGTAGTACCTGGTAATGTTACATTATCACGTGTTAGGTTTGAAATATACCTAGATAGTGCCGGAATAGATACTTTCATATCGGTAAGTTGAATGTGGAGACCAGGAAACAACTTCCGATTATTACGATATGAAAAAAGCAGATACTGGCGGTGTAAAATTTATATGCCCTACTATCACCAACTGGAACTCAACCTTCTCCCACCACTAGTCGTTCTGCTCGCGACACTAATACTCTCTTCTTCCAATCTAAGACTAACTACGCTTAGCCCACTTCTTCTCTATTCATATTCTTCATGCCAGTGGAGAAGCCTCCTCATGTTGCCAGCGTTTCTCCAAAAAATCAAAGAAACTCTCCAACTTGACTTCTACTCGGTAGTCACCTGAATCTTTCTTAGAATTTGTCTTGGGCTCTTTGGACACGATTAGCAGATAGGGAAGTAATGAGACTTGGTCTAGCTTTGGGTTCAAATACTAGCGGCGGTGAGCTACCTGGTGTAGAGGTGTTGGGCGAAGAGTCTCGCTTATGAATGTGTATTCTCTTAGTTTCCACGGCTTTTGGTTGAGATGGAATGTGGTAAGTGGCATAGCAACTTCTAAAACAATGGGTGAAATAGTTGCAGGTAAATCTACGTTCAATGTTACTGCATGTCTTGTTGTACTTCTCACAGTTTGTTTTGTGGCTGCATGTTTGTACAAATAGGCTGTGGGAGATATAGCCAGGAGAGTGGGCGTGTGGTACTAGTCCCAGGTGAGGAGGGAGTAGTGGAACTTGAAATCTTTCTCCTGTATTTTGGCTCTTATAATGTGAAGCAGAGTCGTCTCGCAATATCGTGAGATATCCTTGGGGCTATGAGCGGGATTAAATATTAAGCGAAAGATTGTTTTGAGCAATCAAAAGAACAAAAAAAAGACATCATGGCCTGATAACTACCAAAATATGGTATTATTCAAGGCTTAAATAACATAAGCAACCAGACCATGCACCCTGGGGGGAATCAATATCTGATTCATATTCATCTTATTCACACACAGCTAGCTCAGATGGAATGTGGTATGGTAACCAGTGAGCTTTTACAGCATCACATGCATCAGCATTATGTGACTCACCCATAAACAGTCATCTGTTTGGTGAATATTTTACTCCAATGGTATAAAAGCCATCACATCAAAAATTAAACTGTTTTCCCAGACTACTTGCTCATTCAAGTTCCTTCCAAGACAAGACTATTCCAGGACCTGTGCATAGCCAACAGCTGAGCGATCACGCCCATTACAGCACCACTTTAAACCGAAAATCTCAACATACAACCATGTGCGAGTACGAAATGTTCATCTACTTCTGCAACTGTCAATACAAAATCCTCATTCGAAAATGCGACTACGCAAAATCACATGAGATGCATAAATGCACAGTTGAGAAGATCTTGAGAAACTTGAATTCGGCGGTCAAGTGCGGGTATCATGGCGGTGCTTTCCTTCATCGTATAGCTCTGAAGAAAGACGATGGCGGGATAGAGGGGATCTAACACGAGACGGAGTTGCTACACAAATGGCCGGCATTTGGGCGCAAGCAAGAAAATCATATAGTACAGGAGAGGATACATGCTTGGTAGCACAAGAGGTGCCAGTGAGTCATATATGTTATGATTTTCCGAATGCATGAAATCAATCACGCGAACCATAATTTTCTGCTGTATTGTAAATCTTGATCATCGTGGAAAGAACTGAATCAGATCTCTTGATGGCAAATATTGAATTTATCTATCATTGATAGCTTTTGTCTCGCCAACAGAGCTGAGCCACAAAGATACTCATAGGCTGAAATTTCTTTTCCCATTCAAATTTCAAAAGACCATATTGGCGACACAGCGTGATATCTGAGGGTAGAGCTGTCTTCTACTTATAAGACACATTGCCTGTATTTTACGATGATAGAACTCATTAGAGAGGTCATCATCCTAATGGGTGATTACAGGGAGGTCCTGGACCTATGGTAGGGCGCGTTTAAGTATAAGGCCTGAGATCAGATTTAAACCGGTATGCTTCATGGTTATCATACTGTGGTACTAGTCGTCCTCAAAGAGCTTTTGCAGGAGGTGTTAAGTTTTCTGATTCTGAAATATCTTTACAAAATCTGAATGCTGTCAGCAATTCCTCTGCGCCATACAGGCTGGGATTTTGACGCAGCTTATCACACGCCACCTCCCAGTGGACAAGATAAGTGGCAGTCTTGGCGTTGGAACAACAGTCAGATGCACGCAAAGATTCCAATGGCAAGACTGCCACTTATCTTGTCCACTGGGAGGGCACATCAGATCTCCCCACGCGAGGAAACATCAAGATACAGGGGAGTGCATGCCTTGGGCCTGGGCTCTTGTTAAAGATTTCTCATAAAATCTCTTAGAAAGTTGGCGGTTATCCTAAACTCAAAAAGGAAGGACTCGCTTAGCACAATTTTAGTGTACTGGAGCATCAATTCAACGAGTCCTTGTGATCCTGAGAAGGAATTTATTTGAACATGAAAAGATATGAGTAAGAGGTCAGTTTGCTTAGATGCTGGCTCCAGTTGCCTTTGTTGTAAGTGAGGTACAAACTCTCTGGCTGTGAGGGATCTCAAAATATGCAGGTTCCGCTTGCGTGAATATCTATCAACCATGCAGGAAATTCACTAAACCACGTCCCTAAACCTGTCTGTTGTGCCCTATTTAGGTCCAGTCAAACTGATCAATACCGCTGGTAAAAAACATGGTGTTTTGCACTTCAGGTACAAACAAAAGAAAGATAGAAAAGGCTTTACTCCTCTTATGTTTCATAATGAGTACCAGTTGGAAACGTTTCCTGATTTTTTGATCCATCTTTGTATTGAATATCAATAAAATCAAAGACAGCCAATATTTGGTGGTGGTCCTTCAGTAATAAGTATTTGCAGGATGTTCTTGTAATAAAGGGTTAAAAATAGTAGCATGTCTCATTTGAGTTGTTAGAAATACTGTGTCAACATACTACAAGCTAAGAATCATATTACGTAAGTCTTGATAGCTAGAAAACTAGAGGCATAAATATAGAGCAGACCTGAAGGCAAAAGCAAGATTTCAATATGGCAAATCAATGATGCTTTTTACCCCTGAACTTCACTAAAAACACACTAGCGCGTATCTTTGGAGTGCCAAAAGTGTGAATGGAAAATTTCCCCCGCTATCAGTCATCAAGGTAAGGAGGGAGTTCATGAGTTATTTTGACGCTAGGTTCCAGTTTCCAAAGCTCAACCTCCACTTCGCAACGCAACGACCACGTGAATCATCTCAATAGAGTCATCAACTTCACGCACGCGAGAGCGCAAGCCAGCGCAAGACTGCGCTCACGACCGCTCATTCTGATCTTGTTCTTCTGGACCCCACCCAAACCAGCTTTATCAAATTTGCTCTCAAATCACCCCATCGTCTCCAGCTCTCTGCAGACCGCCAGGAACCTCAACGCTTCTAAGCTACAGTAGTTGACAACAGCTGCAGCCAACAGTCACGGAAACCCCTTCTACAAGCTTCTCAAACATTCACGGCTGAACACCTGCAGTCGCTCTTGCTTTGGCGCTCACAGTGTAATTGCTTCTGGCACATGAATGACTAAGATCAACCCCATACAGATATCGCCAACGACAAACATCGCCAACTACGAGCGCTCACGATGTGCAAATACGCCCAATGCAAGCATGAGAAGTGTGGTTGCACCACCCACCAAATCATCAAGAAATGCTTCGAAGCACGCGTCAATGATAGCAACTGCCCCGTTGACAGGAGAGTAGAGCTCTCAACCCGTGAAAGCTGCACAGTCTGTGGATTCCATGCAGAAGACCTAGCAGAGGAGGATCTGCTTAAGGGCGGATGTAAATTTGGATCTGAAGGGAAACAAATTAAGATGACAAAGTTACAAAGAGAGAAACAGTTGAAGGGTAACGCAATTCTGGCAGAGAATGCTGAGAAAGAAAGAATGGGGATAGAGAGACGACGGAAACTGCGGCGGGATAATCTTGATAAGATGGAGCTTGACTAAGAAGGAACAAGAGAGTCTCTGAGCTACAGGTGGATGCAGAAGAATGGCTCATGACGGGAATTGAATATCATGTTATGTCGCTTTCTTCAATGTTCTAGCAACCAGACCTCTTAAAAGCTCATACGCTAAAGCTGTAGGGACAATGGTTGCAAGTAAGGAGATTATTTGGACCTGGAGAACTGGAACTAAGTATACTCTCTAGTACAAATGGAGGCACAAATTAGGAAGCGACATGACTCTATCGTTGCCTCTAGCAATGTGAGAGATGATTTGTGAAGGCTACATTTAATACATCCTGATGAATGTTAGCATTGTAACCTTAGAGGGATTTCCTGATCCTGATCCTGATGTTGTGTTCCCCTAAAAATGGAAGAAACGCTTGATAATCTGAATAGAGATTAGGTGGGTCGCACCAAACTTCAGTGGTAGTTTCTTCACTGCCAGAAAGCTTTCCAGCTTACCAATATCCGAAGATTCCCCTGATTATTTTTAGATTAAATTAGGCCAGATAGGTACTATTTGCTTTTGTTCACACTTGATTCTGGCTCCATTCAGAGCGCAAAACCACCAAAGATTAAACAACACCTTCAACCTTCAGCTAGAAAGAAACTTTTGTTTTACAAACAAAACCAGTGATTGACAAGAGTGATGTGCAGATATACTCTGATTTTCCACTATGTACGACAGCCAATCCAACAGAAACGAGAATAAGACCTGACCTCTCTTTCTTAGATGTGCGAAGACAAGTCATACGCTGTCAAAAGATGCGCTTTTGCAAGGCGTAATGGCTTTGATTGCCCTAAGAGGGGCGATAGTGATAGTCCAATGGTAACATGTATCAGCATGTGCGACGATTGTTTGGATGATAATAAAAAGGCTTGGCTGTTGAGGATAGATAGGAAAGATCAATGGATAAGAACCAAGAGCAGAGACAAGGCAAAACAAGAACGACAAGAAGGATTGAAGAACACGCCATCACCACCAAAGAAATAATACCACCTGAAAGGAAACTAAGAGTTCTGGGGTTTATGTGAGTGCTTTTCCATGTATCGCACTTGACTCACTTACGGCGGGTGAATGTATGTTGTGTCTAACCATGCGATGGTGACTCAAGAAAGGTCCAAAGGGATGAGCTAACATGGCTTTTAGTATATATTTCCTCAGATGAAATCTCTCAGTCTGGAAGATGGACCTTATAATGGCTCTTTACAGCATCCCAAAACTAGTTAATGTCAACGCCCCTCTCGTCATGTCACTAAATCAAGAATCAAACGAAGTTCCAGTCCCCAAGAATCAACAACACACCAAAATCGCACCTTCAAACTCCACTATTTGTCGCTATACGCACAAATACTGCTGTCGCTGTGCCCACTATACCAAACCCATTCTCACTGGGATATGCGAGAAGCATAAAGCTAGCAGCATGTGTTGTCCACCAGAGGAGTGTATCCATGAACCACAAAAAGATGTAACAGGCAAATGCGAGTTCTGTCTTGGAAAGGGCTACAAGATTGTTGGAAAGATTGGAACAGGAGATGCTTCAGCTCTTGGAGCTTGATTACATCACTTTCAAGGAGATTGTTGAACCACGGAAGGATACGCTGTCAAGAAAATCCAATCTTCCACTCAATCATCTTAGGCCCAGCATTGCGTGTCAATCCTTGAGCAACGAAGTGTTTCCTGCGCGTTCCTGCGCGTTCCTTCAAATATTCTTCTTGCGGTAGTCCCTGGACTAGAAAACGAAAGAAAATCCTGGGGAATATCATATAGCCCTCACGAAATCCAGGTGTTGGACATTTTCGGTTATGTTAATAAGGGTGCTGTTCTGGGCAAGGAGATTCTGTGGGGTCGGAATCATGTTGGAGGGACTTTCTTATAGATACTTGAAGTTCAAGCATTCTGGCCAGGCCTGGGGAATTACTAGGAAGATTAAAGTCAATATACCAACCAAAAACAATTCTCACCAGATGATACTGATAAAAGTTCTTTGAAAGATACCTCAGCCGAAAGAGACAGTTTTCACAAGGTTGTAGATAGCAGTGGAATCGCCTTGGTAGCCTTCATATATTCCTGTCCCTTTAATACGCCTCAGACAGGCTTGAAGGTCTGATGATGATATTAATGGTGTTGGAGGTTAGATAGCGATCCAGGAATTCCACCCAAGTCAAATGGACCCCGCGACTGAGGTCGTCATACAGTCACGTGATAATATAGATGTGGAGCTAAGCAGGGATTTCTCGCGCTAAGATAATCGATAACATTTTTTTTGGAAGGATTCAATAGAAGTTTGATGCGACCAAGTACAACCCTCAATCACCAAATCAATAAACATCACAATGCCGAAGAAACGTGTTGGCGCATTAGAGAAGGTAGACGCAGATCTGTAAGAAGCCCGAAAATTCTCGGAATGGCTTCTAAACTAACCTGTACAGGCCTAATCTGCAGTATAAAATCGGTCGAGATCCAAAGTAAGCTCTCCCTCACCTCGATTGCGACTTTTGCATACTAATAACTTGCATAGATCCTATACCGAAGACTTCCTGAATCAATATGGCCAGTACCAATCTCAACGCGATATCTTCATGGCATCGCCGACTACTGCGACGTCGAGCGGGATCATATCCTTTCGCAACCTCATAGATTTCGTGGCGCATGTCGCAGATTGTTTTCCTGAGGACACCGCCGAATTCCCAGAAGATCTTAAAACAATCCTCACGCTACATCATGCTCAATTAGAGAGCGAACTGAGGGAGAAGATAGTAGGAAGTTTGGTTTTGTTGCGCCGGAAGGATGTTATCGATTCTTCGTATCTCCTCAATACCCTCTTTCCAATTCTCGTGGCCACACCTAGCAAAACATTGCGGTCGCTTCTCTTTACCAAAATCCTCTCCGATTTGAGAACCTCGAATCAGAAGGCCATAAATCACCGTCTGAATCGAACAATACAAACTGCCCTTTTCAACCTTCTTACCTCCGATCGAACATCTTCAAAAGGAATATGGGCTGTAAAGATTACGAGAGAATTATGGAAGCGCCAGATCTGGACAGACTCGAAGGCCGTGGAGATCATGAAGGAGGCAAGTTTGGCAGATAACGAGAAGGTTATTGGAGGTGGTGTACGTTTCTTTCTCGGTGGTGACAAGGAGCGAGAGGAGCTGGAAGATGAGAGCAGCGACGATGAGGCGATTGACGTGGGCAAACTGAAGCATCAAATTGGTATAAACAAGAAGACCAGGAAAGGAAAGAAGTCGGTCGAGGCAGCCGTAAAGAAGGTAAAGCAGAACGAGAAGAAGAAAAATGCACCACATCCTCTGAATTTTTCTGCGCTACACTTATTACACGACCCTCAAGGATTTGCCGAACAATTATTCTCGAAACACCTGAATAACGGCAAATCAAAGCTCAATCTGGACCAGAAACTGCTTGTTCTACAACTTGTATCGCGACTCGTTGGACTACACAAGTTGACCGTCATCAAATTATACTCCTACTTCATCAAATATCTTACTCCACGCCAACCTCAAGTCACCTCATTTCTTGCGTCTCTAGCTCAAGCAACACACAGCTTAGTGCCTCCGGATGCTATCGAACCTCTCGTACAAAAAATCGCCAACGAGTTTGTCTCCGAGGCATCGGCATCAGAAGTAGCGTCCGCTGGTTTGAATGCAATCCGAGAGGTTTGTGTTCGGCAACCGCTAGCGATGAGCGACACACTGCTGCAAGATTTGGTCATGTATCGAAAGAGTAAAGACAAAGGAACAATGATGGCAGCCAAGGGATTGTTATCCCTATACCGAGAAGTTGGAGCCGATCTTTTGAAAAAGAGAGACAGGGGCAAGAAGGCAACAATGGGTATCAAGAGCGGCACTATCAAGGAGCGGAGATTTGGTGAAGATGAAGTGGGTGGGATTGAAGGAATCGAGCTGCTTGAAGAGTGGAAAGCCAACGAACGAAAACGAAAACGTGCCGAGGCCGGACTACCAGAATTGGGCACAGACGAAGAAGACGAGGACGAGGATGAGGCAGAAGAACAAGCTGGATGGGACAACTGGGACGCCGAGTCAGATGCGAGTGACGATTCTGGAGGCTGGATCGCAGTCGAAAGTGACGAAGAAATCAACATCAGTGATAGCGAAGACGACCAACCAGCCGCTAAGAAAGTCAAACTCGATAAATCTGCAACAACAAATCCCGACGCAGAAAAGGGAGAAGCCGACAAAAATGCCGAAAAGAAAATCTCGAAACTCGCAACCACAAAGATTCTCACTCCAGCCGATCTGGCTAAACTTCAAGAACTGCGTCTCGAAGCATCCATCAACAAGACCATGGGTGCTAAGACGAAGGCTCAATCTGATCGTATCAAGGAACAACTTGCACGTCACGCAGATGACGCTCTTACAGCTGATCAAATCGAAGGATTCTCGAAACTTCGAAAGAGTACCAAGGAGGAAATGGTTGCCTTGGCTCGCGAAGGTAAAGGAGATAGAGGCGAGCACAAGAGTACCCAAGCTATAAGGAAATCGAAGAAGGAAGCTGAGGGAAAGAGTACTACCAACAAGGAGAAATCGAGGAAGAAGAATTTCTTGATGACGCTTGGGAAAGCGAAATACAAGCAGAAGAGGAGTTTGACACAGACGAAACGTGTTCTACAAGGTCATATCGAGAGGGCTAAGAGAGGTGGAAAACGTGGAAATATTGGAATGTAGATTATGTGGTCCTATGTTTGCATTTTGCTAGAGCATTGTTCGGCATTTTCTTGGAGTTTTGGCGTCGGGTGGTACTGTAATATTTACCGTCACCGATGAACATAGTACAATTCTCTACGCAGATTTTCTTCAAGTGCCCGTCCCTTCTCTTTTTGCTGTATTGTTTGGCTCGAGTGAGATGCTTCCTTTAATATCACTGACTCCCTGGGAGGTCGCCCCCAAGCATGTTATAATCTGTATGACAGACAGTATCTTAAATCATTTGATACAAGCGGTATCATATTAATAATATCCCGCTCCAAGTCTGATTAATGGTTTTTATTAATCGAGATATCTAAAACAACGAAATAAGTTTACTTTAGCTTTGCGAACAAGTCCAGAAAGGAAGTAACGGATTAACTTGATTTCCTGCCACTTTTCTTGTCCACCAGGGTCTAATGAGGAAGGTACTTGTATTCGCTTACCGACCCAGTACTTGCATATACAATGATAAATCGTAGACGTGGATCTGATAAAATAAATATTCTCAATTCTGTGGTTTGCACCACTAGGTTTAAACATGATTTAGAGATCACGGCAGGTGTAGAAAGACATAATCAAGGGTTTGAGTTGTCTTTTGAAAATCCTAGGCAATTTTGTTTCCTCTACAAAGTTATCAAACCTTGAAATTGTACTTTGAGGGCGTGGGTTTACGAGAGAGTTGCTGGTGATTTTAAGAGAGAGAGAGATGGAGCAATTTTATTCAAATCTCTTCCACCTTTCTTCTCCTTAAATACTTTGTTCAAACACCTCTACCTACTACCCCTTTCACTATTAAGAGTTACGGTACACTAGGGAAAATTGGTACGGCAGTTTAGTAAGGATTAGTTAAAACCAATGTCTGTATTTAGCACTATAAAGACTTGGAGAAAATCTCAATCACAAAGACCTAGGAACAAGACATGGAGCCTAGAAGCCCAGAAATCTAGAAGCACAGCAAGCACAACAAATCCCCAGAAACGTGACTGTTACTTGACTAAGACAAGGGAGAAGTGAGTGCAGGTGAGAAGTGAAGAAAGGTGAGAAGTGAAGACAGGCAAGAAGTGAGTACTAGTAAGAAGTGAGTATAGACAATAAGTGAAGAAAGGTGAGAAGCGAAGACAGGCTAGAAGTGAAGACAGGGGAGGAGTGAGTACAGGCTTGAGGTGAAGACAGGAAAGAAGTGAAGATAAGCGAAGCCAATTCACCCGCAAATATTACAGAATATTAGACTGTTATTAGAGATAATTCTTTTCATTATTTAAGCACAAAATCTACTCCTTAACTCCACATAAGAAAACTCGCTATACTTTCCCATTTCCATCCCTTAAAATCTATAATCCCATACCGACAAAACCACCCAACAACCCCACAATCCTCTCTATATATCAAAAACCCCCGAAAACCCCCTATCTAAAGCAACAACTGCGATACCAACAATACTACCCCTCTTTATCAGGTATCAACATAATTTTGTCGGTAGACCGTATTCCAATCTCATCCAACTAAAAACTATGACTTCAACTTCCATTCCCATGCTAAAGATTTAATCGAGTTAAAGCAAAGATAGAAGAAGACTATTTGTATTAACTCAACTATTAAACGTTAAATATTACTTACCTAAGGAGTAAAGTAAAGTAAAGTAGGTTGAAGGGGAATTCCTATTATATGGATAGGAATACAAAGTGAGTTATCACGTGAGTACTCAATAGCAGAAGACTATTCACTCGAAATACTATTCACACCGTATCTGTACATCAAAAATCAAAAATAATTACCAAAAATCAGATAAATACATGAACAAAAAAAAACAAAAAAAACAAGCATAGCATAGTACACTCGGACGAACTGTGCTTCCGTAGAAGTTGGTTTATCCCGCATTATCAGAGGTGGTCAGTCTCCCAACTGGGCCACATTATACTTATCTGATTGCTGAGAGGAAAGGACTTATTTGTTATGATACAGTGTAGAGGTAGGCGAAGGTACAGGTAAGGGGGTATGGGTATGGGTAATTTCCGGTAAAGGTGAAGGTGTGGGTAATAAGACGTTACACGTAACTTCTGGCAGTGTGTTATATTATAGAGGAGATTAAAGTCGATTTAAGCCCTACTCTAGAGTACTACCTACATAAGTAATACCAATAATTAGCCCAAGTCGCCGTACCCTATCTAGATAGTCCGACAGCTGTAGTAAAAAGCAGGACTACTATCTAACAATAATAATTGTATACATTTTATACTCTAGTTACTATTTATAACATACTACTTAAGAAGTACTCAAGTAGTTTAATATACCTACTCTAACCCAGTCAACTAGACCACCTACCTACTTAAACCTACTCAAACCTGATTGAGTGTAACCTGAAGTAGCCGAATAGTCTGTTAATACGCTAACTTCTGGCTCAAGGATCATATTGAGCCATCTCCGGACACGGAACGTGAGGAATTCTATGCTCGAGCTGATTCCAGTAAGCCTCCCCTTTAGGATCTAAAATCAAACATGTCAGTCAGCTTTCCTTCAAACACCCAACCCTCAAACTCCAAACCAAAAAAACCAATCACCCCCCTCCCGGCCCCCCCAAAGAAAAGAAGAAGAAGAAGAAAACATACCATTCATAGCATTCCCCCTCCCCATCTTCTCCTCATACTCCCCCCGACTCTTTAACGCATAATGATGCAACACAATCCTCTTCCACGTAATTCCCGGTCGAAACGAATGATCAACAAGCCCATCCCCCAGTTCCCCCACCGTCACAAACCCCTCCTTCAAATTCCACACATGCGGATTGGACGGTTGTAACCCAGCACTAGTCCTCAATATACTCTTCACATTCTGATTACTATTCACTCCCTCCGGATCCCAGAGACACTGGGTAAAGGCCTTCCTCGCGCTCGCTGGTCGGGTAAGTAGCCCGCCTGAGGTGTGGATTTTCCAGTTGATGGCTATGGCACCGATGGTCTTGTTTTGTTCTTTTTCTTTGAGAAAGGAGAGCAAAGTTTCGTTGCCGGCCGTCATTTCGAGGAATTCGTCGCCGTCGAAGAAGGCCATCCATTTATGTTTGTGTCCCCAGTTTTGTAGACATCTCTTGTAGATTTCGAGTTGCTGCCACTGACCACGGGTGCTCTGGTCTTGATAATGGAAATGGACAGATGCGGGTGGAATTCCTAGGTCAATGCTTGGGATGGTGGATAGAGGGGGTTTAGATCCGTCGTCCATGATGTAGAAATGTCGGATTTGTAGGTGGTTGTAGTGGTGGATTAGCCATTCGGGTAGGTCGCGTGATACGTCCTTCAGTGCTGCGCAGATGGCTATGTAATCATAGTCCTCTTGGAATTGTTGTTCTTGGGCGGCCTGGGAATCAGGCTTTGCAACGTGGGGAAGAGGATGTAGTTTTCCGGCTTTGGGCGGTTCGGAGGGTGGTTTGATGGAAGGTGTTGTGGGAGATTGTTTTTGCTTTTCGTTGTTTCCAGACTTGGGATTTGGGACTGGTTTTGCTGGTGGTTCAGGTTTTTCTGGCACCTTTTTCTTTGGTTCATCCAGCTCTTCTTGCTCTTTCTCCGAATCAGCTTCAGCTTCAGGCTCAGGATTCGCTTCTAATTCTTGATCTTCCTCGACCTCGTCTTCCTCCTGCACTGGCCTCTGACGTCCAGGGAATGCATCAAAAGGCGCGTCATATTCATCTCCTAATATAGGATATGGTATTTCCACTGGAGCTACAGCATCGGTTTGACTCTTGAACTTCGATTCCACGTTGACCACTTTGCCAGGATCTTTCCCTGGTACAGCGCTCTCCTTTACCGGTCCCGTTCCTGCTTTCGAAACCGCAGCTTTTGGGGGTGGTTGAACAGGAGTAACAACATCGAAGCTTTTCACATGGGCACCTGGTGGTGGTAAAGTACTAGACCCATCACCCATAAACAAGAAATAAACTCCCATGCAAAACAACGTGACAACAAGAATAATTCTCCAATTCAAAGATTGGATCTCAGCGATGGACCTCATGTTGGATTTTCCTCCATAGAAAGCGTAAGATACGAGAAAGACTGAAAGGAACGAAAAAAGTGAGAATGATACTCAAGAGAACAGGAAATAAAAAGTGTACTCGATCTGTCATGTAACCCCTTACGTTCATGGCGTGTTCAGCCTCCAAAAAAGGGAGACCAATCCCACCCCTCGCTTGAGACACCCCTTTCTTTTTTCCGCTCACCACGTTTTCAGCCTCCATATTGATACTTCCTAATCAGGACACCTTCAGAAATGAGAAAAGCTGGAATTGGACTGGTATTTATCTTTTGTTGCATATCGCAGGTTTGTGATCTGTCGAATTATGTGAGGGAAGGGAGGATGAAATGACTCATGGGTTTTGGTGTGTCTGTGAATGACGGTATGGGGGATTTGATCAGATTTTCTATTCTTGCATCGTGGGATATTGTGACATGAGGTACCGAAACGAGTACGATTCTAACGTAAGATGTGAAAAAGAAGAGTTGAGTAGTGGACGGAAATTGACGCCAAGTTATTCTTCGATTGCGCACAACTTTCTCCATTCCGTGCGATGCGTTTTCGGTGACGAGGAAGTATATCTAGAGAGGGTGGTGTTTATTCTTGTTTATTCTCCAGCGGGGGGGACTAGACTCGTGCCCTCCCTTCCCTTCTCAATTGAGACCATGTTCTCGCCATATTAGCGGAGAAACGCACGACGAGACCGAGCAAGTCATAGGCTCGAGGTTGCGATGAAAAGGGAAGATGCGGCTGTCTTAAGTTGAGGGCCAGCTGAAGTATGGCAGTCTTGAACTTTGCCCAACTTCTTTTGTCGAAACACCGTTTAAGTACCTTGACGTCAAATGCCAGGGGTTGCAGGGGATCATGGGGGTTGTTGTAGCCTTCGCCTTCTACCTACCTGGTACAATCCACCCAAACTATGAGTAGGAATCTACTTACATTAAAATCTACAGTCGTTTTAGTTAGTCGTTTTATTTATCCGAATATTCTAAAATTCCCCAATTGATTTCATGAGTCCTGATACAAATTATCTACAATACTAACTCTTGCGTTGGTGGTGGTACCCATGGACTCTACCCGTCCCGTCATCCATATCTCATGTACCCACGTGGGTGTTCATACAATAGCCCCTCAGAAAAAGAACCTCCCTTAACTAATGATTTCTAAGCTCCAGGCTTAAAACAAATTCTAAACCCCATCCCAATAGAGTAATTCTGTTGCCGATTTTGATGTTATAAATAACCTTTATCAGCGACGCATACAACATACATATAACTCCCGAGGTCATCAAGGGATTTCAATTACACAATTTTAACAACGGATTATCGTAGAATAAGATATAGATAGAATCTAGAACAAAGACTCACTACCTAAATTTAGGTATCATCCCTGACGAGGTCTACTGTACCATCCTACTAGCAGGTATGAGTAAGAAATCAACTTTTGTACGTAGTATAGAACTAGACTCTCACAAACACTAAAAAATAGGATAACGATAACTTGCGACCTGAGCGTTGTTAGTACTACCAACGCCAACGCTCAGCCCTTCTATGCTCAGATGTTACACGAAGTTTGTCCACCTTTTAGAACGAACTTAACTTAACCACTAAAAATCGACAACAGAATCCATCCAAGCATTTTTTCAAACTAAAAACCAGACGCCATACTCTGTAAGATTACACATCTCCGAAACCCAATGCAATACCATGAAATATCCCCGAGACCCGATCCGATATCTCACACTACCCGAACGCGTGTACAACGCAGTTAAGGTAGAAAGAGCATCGAATACCTAGGTATACACGAAAAGAATGGAAGGCAGTCCTACTTACAATATTAATCTTACATATCTACTTACCTACTTACCTATCTACTTCCAGGTTATCACAAGACCAAGTTCTCACTTCCATATTCTATAGTACTGTACAAGAGAAGTGAAAATCACCTAGTGACCAAACAAACACACATAAGAAGATCCAAGTAAAACACAAAGATCCTATCTTTTCTCCAAGATATCTCTTATACCTGTAGTACCTTGTAGTATTACCTAGATAGTAATAAGGGAAATAGTAATCAAATCACACCCACCGTGTTCGAATACCTCCATACTCGAGAATAAATAGCAAGAGCAATCCCATTCTACCACTTTCCTTACCATCCCTTACCAATCTTTGAACTCGGAAACCTTTATATCTCGAATCAAAGGATTTAGAACCAGAAAATGGAGTTGTATACAACTAACTCCACAATCCCAAAACCCGAAAGCTAGAATCGAAGAGTACTCAATTACTTCCCTTTTCAGTTTTCGCTTTCGTCTAACCCCCCCCCCCCTCCTCCCCAAAAGATTCAATTCCTCAAAGTTTCCAGAAACAATCAAATAATCCAGATGAATTTACGGATATCACATTTCCTCTTCTTTCCTCTTCGGGTTAGAAACTAGCTGACCTACCCGTATATCCGTATAAATACCATCCCAAAAAGGACAATCGATCGATCCCCTAGGCACCTAGAACTGGGTCCTTGGGACCTTGGGACCTTAGGGGACAATTAAACACAAAAATCCCCTTCGTACTCCGTACATCGTACAAAGACAATCCAGTCCGCATAGACCAAGTATATCTCCCATACAATACAGCTCGCCATCCTGTCTAGTACCGGTACTCGAGTACGGTACTCCGTAATGGTCCAAATCCAAGAATCTACAACCTGGTAAAAGGGACGGACTGACTTATCGTTCCTTCGTGATCTGATCGACCTGGTCAGATGAAATGAGTGTCGATATACGAAGTAAACCCTGACTGACATCGCAAAAGGGAATCCAAGACCCCCTTCCAATAACAAAATCCTATTTTTAGATCGATCCGAACTGAACTGAACTGAACTGAACCCCTACCTAATCAATCAATCAATCTGATAGATAGATCGCCCAGACAAGACAAGACAAGACCAGACATCAAACACCCATCTCACTGCTCTCTCACAACTTTACAAAGGCAGTAAGGCACAACAAAACAAAAACGGTAATCACCCACACACCAACGCCAAAACCCACGACTCGTTCCCTCCCCACCATACCCAAGATCACCGAAAACATTTCCCCATCCAGCCCAAAAGGCAACAATAACAGGCAGGCACAAGCATAAACAAACCCCACACTAGCAATCCCATCCCATCCCCCCAATCCCGTCCGTAGCGACGAGTGGAGAATACTTCCGCAGGCATATCATCGGCATCTACAGCCATCCAATTCCAATCTTGCATGCAGCAGATACCACCCTACAGTATTACCCCAAAACAAAATAAATACTCCGATGCTTGAACCATTGAAGAATTCTCCGTACGGTACGGGAAGCAAAACGGTAGGAAGGGTGTTTGATCAACTGCCTTGCCTGCCTACACTTAAAATCGATGGGGGTGGGAGCCGCCCCCTTCCGCATACCCGCCCGTTCGCGCGCTCGCGCATTAGTTCCGCAGTACATAGATGTAGGAGATAAATATAAATCTAAAATAAAAACATAAACAAGAAATATGTTTACCGATATCGTTGTTGATCATCCATGAATCGAGTAAAACGTGTACCGTAAAAGCGAGGTGCCTTGACGAAACAATTAAAATGAAGCGGAGAAAACAAGACCTTGGTGGTGCTTTGAAGTGAGATACGAAAAGTACGATCGATATTGATCGATAATTGATAATTTGGGATGATCAATGATCTTCAACAGTCTTCGCTCCCACTTTTGAGATCATGAGATGCGATGCGATGCGATGGCATATCTCCTAATTTCTGCTTCGGAGATGGTGAGGGTGCTTTGATATCTGAACACCAACTAGTGGTTCTTGTCAACGAATCAATAGTTTGGTTGAGAGGCTCAAGAGTACTCGAGTAGACAGCGAAAATATCGTTTCTTTCAAGAGGCACCATGTTTTGAAATGATTGGTTCAACTCACTGCTAAATGTTTCTTGACCTGATGCGGCTTCTGTATGGGCCGTACGGAGTACCAAGGTCGGATATTTCCCTAACAACAGCCCCATCTGCAATGGACTATGGAGCCCTCTCCATCAGCTACGGAGAGTAGTCTTCTGAGCCAATAGCATATCTCTATTCCTGTGAGCCGCAAGAAGGCATGACACAGGTGGAGTCGTATATGGGGCAGAGAGGTGGGGCGGAAGATCCGAGCAATCTAGACTCCACTCTCTTCAACTCCCTTTTGATCTGGATCAAGCAGCCTGGCCAACAAACCGGGTGTGTTCATCGTTCTGGTTTCCGAGAATTTGCCTTGCATAGAGAAGCCAACAAGCTGTTCCATGTCGAGTCTGTCGTTTGCGAAAAGAGAAACATGTTGGAGTGCGAGGGGAGGGAAAGAGAGAAACAAGTCTTTGATTAATTAATTGGCATCAAATGTTGTATAACTTGCGACCTATCAGCATAGGGGAAGAGTTCTGAAACTTCCGGGTTCTGGTGGGTGGGGGTGGACTGAACGTCTTCTTCTTCCCGGAATCTGGAGTCTGGACCTGGTCAGGTGTGGAAGATCAGCCTTGCCTTGCGATCATTGAGGATTGTTTTATTTTGGCAGATCCGAGATCCACAAATATTGGTCTAAGCACCGGCACTTTTGTACGTCTGAAATGAATTGTGATTTCATCAAACTTTGTTTGGAAAAAGCTGATGATGCGACGAGAAAGAGAAACTCGCAAGGAAAGATTGGAGGAGTCAAACCACTGGCCCAACGCTAGAGTATCCAACAGATGCGGGATTTTGAGGTGGCTTTGCTCAAAGTTTTCCATGTGGGTTTCTGCGTTGTCCAACCGTTCTGACACAGTAGGGACAGTGTTTAGACAAGCTAGTGGAAGGGATAGACCTTGGTGGCCATCATGAAAAGATCAACCAGTTGCTCCGTCCGGCAGTAATCCAATGTTTGAGGAAATATGAAACACCGGTGATAGATGATGGTGATTTGACATGTCTGAACCACGAACCAAACGGTTCTTGATTGAGATGTTTCCTGCAGGCGGAAACTAGAAACGAAATTCGGGTAGAATAACTTTCAAGAAAGTATACTTACAGTAGAAATGAAAATGTGTTGTCATCGCAAGGGCAGGCCGACCGGGAAAATGACGGTGGAGGCTGAATATCAACACTTTACTGACCGTGACACCCCTTTCCTCCCAGAAACAGGGAGGGAATTTCCCAACTGGCAGCCCTATATATGCTGGTATCCTCCTTATAATAGGGCAACCCCACCTCATAGGCAGGTCATGGACCAAGTCGGAAAAGGACCATTCGGATGGGTTCTTAGGAAGCTCGGGGATTGAAACCGAGAACTATTTTGGTGATGTGGTTGGGACCATCCAGGTGACAGACAGGAAAAGGCGTCCAACCGTGAATGATGTCTGAAAGAGGTAATGAGCTAGAAGGGGAGGGGGAAGCTCGATAGAAGAGATAGAAGCTGCGGGTGGACGGCGAGGACGGTGGATGGATGGTCTCGGTCCCTCGACGGCGCGGAGGAATAGTTAGGTTCGGACCCGTAAACGCCGTGATTCCGTGATTCCGTGATTCCGACTCTTTGGGAGAGAGGGAACGGAGGAACGGTAGCGCGGTACGGTAGCACGGTAGCACAGTAAACAAATATTGCCACGCGTTATTATTTTGGTGGTGCATCGGTGCAGAGTTTACAGCGCTCTCAGTGGCTGAAATTGAGTTGTCAGCGACTCCCAAGCCCTAGAGGGCGACCATCAAGCCAGCATCAGGACCATCACTGCATCAGGACCCAGGACCCTCAGCTCGCACCCCCTCGCAAAGACCCCAAAGTGCGGAAAGGAGGCAGTGCAGCGCATGAATGAGCCGCCGAGGATGAGCCACATACATCACCTGCAAATGAGGTATCCGTGAGAGATCCACTGTGGCACTGAGAACACCCAGTAGTGGGCCAGCACAAAACTTATTTTCTGGCACCTCTAGGCATCTCTAGGCACCTCCCTGCTTCTCCCACCGGAAGTACCTGAAGCAGTTTAGTGCCGCTCTTCAAGAAAAAACCGGGGAGGTGAGGTCGAGGATCAAAGTATCATAGGGCTGCTGCTCTCACGCCTGTTGCTTCACTTCTACTCCGCCGCCTCTCCTTTCTCTTTTACCTTTCACCTTCAACCCCCATTTCTTCTCTTCTCTCGTAGTGTCACTCTCTCTTACATTTATTCCCTCCGAAATCTTCGTCTGTAATTATTATTATTATCCTCAATTCCAAACTATCAATTTCCATCGGCTTTCGCTCCTTCACCATAAGCGATACTGTACTCGTAGGTGTGTAGACGAACTCAGTGCTGCGCCCGCACCACCATTCAGCAGTCTTAGCCAAAGGACGCGCGTTCTCTTTGCCAGAGCCTGATCCCACCAGATCCCACCCCCCAGGCACCCACCAACCAGCACCACCACCACCACCACTCAAACCCATCACTTCCATCCCACACCACACCACCCCCGAACCCCCCGAGCCTTCCACTTCTCGCATTCGCTTTGCTCCTCCTGCTCTTGACCACCATCCACCCCAGACCCAGATTTCTGGAGCCCAGAGACCCAGAAAACATTTCTGCCCAAAACAACACTTTAGTTGTTACAACTATTCCTCGCACTCCGATTCAGAGATCAACATCTCTCTCAACGGCTTCCTTGTTGCCACCCCAAATAAACTGAACTACAATGTCCGTGTCTTCGCAACACTCTCCGTCCACCATGTCCAACTCCAATTCGCAAAACGCTTGTCTTGATCCCCTCGACTCCCTCATCGACTTTTCCGGCTACGATCAAGTCTCCTACCACTCTCCATCTATGTCCCCTTCAGCAGTCAAGAGCGAGTTTACCACCAGAGCCGTCTCGAATACCCCACCGTTGCTCCCATCCAATTCTCAACCCATTCTTTCCGGTCCTAGCCATCAATACGATCTGTACAAGCAGCAGACCGGCATTCCACAGGGCGCCATTGCGAACACGTTGGCCATCAACCAGAATAACGCCCACATCAACACTCACTTTGGATTCTCAGACAACAGCTTCATGTCGGGTCTTAGTCCAGATGACGATTTTGTAGACTTCAACACTGCTCCCACGCGAAATGGCTCATTCAACCCATCCGAGCTCGACCTAGACTTTGCTTCCGAGCCTACATTTTTCTACCCAGACCAAGCATCAAGCAGTTTTGTTGACCCAAGTGCCATCACACCAGCAACGAACGCTCTCCCCACCCAAACTAGTAACGTTGGCCGTCTCTGGCCCGGTATGCACCAGCAACAGGCTTTGGCCAAAGCTCAAGCTCAACAGAAGCAACAACAACAACTCATCCAACAGCAACAACGAAAAGCCTCCACTACCATGGGTCATTCGAGACAACCTTCAACCCAACGCGCTCGCGCACCTCACCCACCTACAGATCCTATTGTCGAGGAGAAGATTTCCCAATTACTCAACTCGATGAGACAGAACAGTGTCGGAAGTGATGATCACTCTCAGGACAACATAAGCAATGCTCAGCGTATGCGCAAGGAAGAAGATGAGATGGACGAGGACGAGAGATTATTGGCTAGTGAAGAAGGAAAGAAGCTTAGCAGCAAGGAGCGACGACAACTTCGAAACAAGGTTTCCGCCAGAGCCTTCCGATCCAGACGCAAGGGTAGGCGCACTCACTTCAGCATAACTTGCCAATTGCTAACATTTTCTAGAATACATCAGTCAACTCGAAGGAGAGATTGCTGGAAAGGTTACTGAGAACCAAGATCTTCGATCTACCAACCGTGCTTTGCTGGAGGAGAACACACGTCTATCCGACCTCGCCCGCATGCTCTTGTCATCGCCATCGTTCTCCGGATTCCTCGACACCCTCTCCCAGAACCCAGCGGCAGCCCAGACCGCTCAACAAGTTACCCAGCCTCGTGTTGAGCAGCAACAACCACAACAGCAGCAGCCACAACGTCAAGTACGAAAGGATGTCAACCCATACGCTGCTCAACAGCAAATGCAGAACCAGCAGCATATCGGAATGACCTTGATTCCAGAGCATACCATGGATTATTCTATGCTTGATTTGGGTCAAGATGGTAGTTACTCTTACCAACCACAAGTCTTTTCCGTTCTCAGCATGCCGGAGACTGTCATTGACAGCGAGATGCTTTCGGGAAAGAGTTCCACCTTCACAGCTCTTGCCAGTGATGATGAGAAGGTTGAGCTACCAATCATTGAGCGCGCACCAGAAGCCTCTGCCGTTGAAGAGACAACCACAGCCGCCGAGGCCGTTGACGAGGAATTCGATGCCGACCCAACTTTCGCCCTCTTCGCCTCCACACCAACTGCCGCTGCTCCTGTTTCGGAAGAGAAAGAGTTTACTTTCGACTTTGCCGCCATGTTCTCCAAGCCATCCCAATATGAACTCGCTGTAGTTCCTACCGCTGATGGCACAGACATGTTGAGAATTGAAAGACTTACAAGAGAAATGGAGATAGTCTCCGAAAGATTGTCGCAGATGAATCTTTAGACGACTCTTCGACAGGGTGGTTGATTTGATGGTTGTTCCTTGTGCTGCGATTTAGCGTTTCCTTATTCTTTTTACTATTACACTATTGCAAAACACCTTCGCGGTGATGGCGTCTTTTTTCACTTCTGTAGACGGCGGATCTACTCGTCCTGTCTTATTACTTTTTCTCCTTTGTCGTTTTTCTCTCTCCATACTTGGCTACCAATTTGGCAACTCTCCTTACTTCTTACTTTGGGTTACTAGGGCGGGCGGATGGATTTGGGGGATGGGGACGGTTATCTGCATAAATCGGGGAAGGTGGATATCAAAAAGGAAATTTTCCTTTGTGTGTGGGAACAGGAGATGGAACTGGAATTGGAATGGAAATGGGATGATGATATGGTGCCATGATGCTACCTTTTTTTTTCTTTTTTTTTCCCAAGGGGCTATGATTGTTTGGTGTAAATAGAAAGAAAGTCCACAATCTGATCAATCAAAACTTTGAAAATTTCATACTTCGTAACTTGGTTTCTTCTTGATATTCGGGTTTGCCGACTCCCTATAATGCTTTACATGGTACGTACCTAGGGTGGGATTGTGATATGTGTAAGATACCGAGTATGTGGTACTGTACTCGAGTAAGTGATGCCAATGTGGGGCCTGAGAGGCGAGGCGAAGTATAGGTATAGGTATGTATGATGTGCAGATGTCAGGTGGGATTGGGAATCGGAGAATTTGGTTGGGTGCGGGTTTGCTGAAGAAACGAGGGTTCGGTTATTGGTCGTTGATACTTACTTGGGGTTTGTGATATGTGATATATGTATGTTGGTACTCGAGGAGAGTACTTGAGGAAGTGATGGATGCTAATCTAATCCAATGTGTGGGCTGGGCTGGGGTTGGGTGAGGCATAGGTATGATGTGTAGGTACTCGTAGGTGAGATTGGGATTGGAATCGGAGAGTTTGGTTGGGTGCGGGTTGCTGAAGAAACGAGGGTTCGGTTATTGGTCGTTTCTTGTTGATACTTAGTTGGGGTTTGTGATATGTGATATGTATATGTTGGTACTCGAGGAGAGTACTTGGGGAAGTGATGGATGCTAATCTAATGTGTGGGTTGGTCGGAGGCGAGGCATAGGTATGATGTACAGGTACTCGTCTTGTCCACCGGGAGGGTGGGATTGGGATTAAGATTGGGATTGGAGGGTTTGGTTGGGTGCTGGTTGCTGAAGAAATGAGGGTTCGGTTATTGGTTGGTTTGGTTGGTAATTAGGGGTTCTAAGTGGTCGGTCACTGGTCACTGGTCACTGGTTACTGGTCGTTCTTTTTGATACTTGCTTGGGTTTGTGATATGTACTGTACTCGAGTACGTGATGTTATTTCAATGGGTGGGCTGGGCTGGGCTGGGTTGGTCGGAGGCGAGGCATAGGTATAGGTATGGGATTGGGCTTGGGGTTGGAGAATTTGGTTGGGTGCGGGTTGCGGAAGAAACGAGGGTTCGTTTATTGATTGGTTGGTAATTGGGTGCTCTGAGTGGTCACTAGTTACTGGTCACTGGTCACTGATCACTGATCATTGGTCTTTTCTTTTTTATACTTGCTTGGGTTTGTGATATGTGTATGTATGTTGGTACTGTAGCACGTGTGTAGGTAGGTACTCGAGGAGAGTACCTTGAGTAAGTGATGTCAATCTCATCTAATGTGTGGCCTGGGCTGGGTCGGGTGAGGCGAGGCATAGGTATGATGTACAGGTGGGATTGGGGGTTTTGGTTCGTGGCGTTGGTGCAGTTGGGATTGGGATTGGGATTGGAGAATTTGGTTGGGTGCGGGTGGCTGAAGAAATGAGGGTTCGCTTATTGGTTGGTTGGTTGGTAATTGGGTGTTCTGAGTGGTCGCTGGAATTGACGAATAGATGGTGAGACTCTTAATCTCCGATACAAGTATCGGGAATTGAAAGTGAATTGCTTGGGGCAATTGAGCCTGATGTAATATCATAGTTAATGTCCTACGTAGGGGATAATCCAGAGGGTGGTGAAGGGTGGAGGGAAATGGGGGGGAGCTCTTATTCACGGAGGATTTGAAGGGCGGGTGGAGATGTACCGAGAATGGGTGAATGTGAATATATCGAGAAAGGGTGAGGCTGAGGGATGGAGAGGAGATAATGAAAGGAAGCTTTTTGAGTTGTTGGGATTTGTAGGAGATTCACGGTTTTTTGGAGAGAGGGGGGGGGGAGGGAAGAGGGAGGCGAAGAAGAACGAGATCAAGGAGAGGTGAAGGGGTGAATGTGGTAAATGAGGTATCCTTGGATTATTTGGGGGTGTGGGGGTTTTGTAGGTGATTAATTGAAGGTGAATGTATCTTAGTTAATTGTGGGCTCTTTGAATGTACGAAGGGTGTTGACTTCAGCCAATTCAAAGCGTTACTGCTTATTGCGGACTGGGGTCTTTACGGAATATCATTCATTGTCTCGTTGAGAAAGTCTTATCAAAAGTCATTTCCGATTTGAAGTTGCCATGTGAAGGTCTTGAGTTACATGGGCAAAGGAATTAAAAGTTGAGATCGTTGCCAGTTAAGTTTTTAAGGGGCATGAGCAGAGGCTTGAGGAATTGCGAAGTAGAAAACTAGGAAATCCAACCAGTAACCTCTCGAACGTATCTCCAATAAACGTGCATGGCTCCAGAAGCCAGTAGCAATCTAGTAGCAATCCAGCATCAAACCTCCGCATCCCCTTCGTCGCTTTCAGCTCCCACCTACCTATGTAATTACTAGCCAGCCCTAAATCAAATAACCCTAAATCAAGTGACCAAACCTCTGAAGTTCCCAGCTGAAAAAACAAGACAACTATCTAAAACGTTCTCAGGATCTTCTTCTGGAACAAGGATCCTCCAGGCAAAAACTTTGTACCACGTCGCTAAATTCTCTATATGCAGGGAATATCAAACAGCACGACTGTCATTGATGACATCTACCTTTTGGCTGGTATGGGACCTCCTGTTTCAGGGATGCAGTGGGTGAGATGCATTGGGTCCACGACTTTTTGGTGGAGTTTGGTATGTAATACTTTGAAGTTCTGAGTCGTTGGCATGGGAGGTCACTTGCTGCTTGCTGATCAGGCAAACTTTTGTTTTTGTGTTTGTGGTTTTTTTGTTTTTGTTTTATGTTTGTGTTTGTGTTTGTGTTTGTGTTTGGGAAGATGGGATGAAAGAGGGCTTGGTTTGCATTTTTAAGAATTTTAGGGCTGTCTGCGCTATACTATAGTGGGAAAGTGGCATCTTGGTAATTTGCTTTGGCAAGATGGGATGGTGCTAGGTTTCATAACACGAAGTTTGCAAGAGGCAGAATCTTGTTTTTCTTTTGGTTATTTTGTTGAAGTGATAGCCAGATAATTAAATAGCCAAGAAGGTAGAAATAATAACAGTACACACAAGTCAGCAAAACCAACGTCTATTTAGACCAGAGTTGTACAAGCCTTTCGATGGGTACAGTACACTTGGTAGAAAGGTGATGCAAACAGCTGTGGATGGACTGGTGATAGTCAAGAAAAAGTAGCAGGGAAAGTGACTGTTGCTATTTCAATTTTCTAGGCTCCTCTTGGTAATCAATCCATATTTTCATAGCAATTCCTTTGGTTGTCTTAAATTTCAGATAGCCAACCTAGAACAATGGGGCTTTTGGCTGCCAATTGTCTTGTCTATCGTGAGATTGAAAGAGATTAATTAATGTGACCCCGATTGTGAGTAAACATGGTCACTCTAATGCCTATTATGCCCAAAGATAGCTACATACAAGGGGCAGTTAGGATGCTGTAAGAGAAGCAAATGCAATTTGTGTAACTTCAGCTTTGGCTTCAATACAGGCTGGTTGACCAAGAAAATTTGGAGCCTCCATGAGTCGAGTTGATCCAGCCGAGTCGTGTTAGTTCGTCTCAACAAGAAGCCCAGTGCGGCCTTAATACGAGTGATAAGCTTCTAGAAAGCACAGAAGTGAAGTTGATTTTGAGATCGGGGTGACAGGAATCAGATGACAGAGTCGCCCAATCAAAAATCAATACGTGAATAAGCTTATATGATATTCTCTTAAAATAGGGTAAGCCCTATCCAATTGAAAACGCCTCAACAAACCATCACGTTAGAGCGGAAAAGCGGTGAACAGTATATCACGTGATTTTCTATACAAGCCTTTTCAAGCTAAAGGGACTTCATTAGCGCCAAACGTAAGCGAGGCGGAAGGGTTTTTGGGCCGTCCTTTTTCGCCTTCTCAAGATTTTCTTTCCTCCTCACACTCTCTGATCCCTCGATCACAACCACCTACCCACACAACTCCTCTCTCTCGTTTCCTTTTGAAAGTCATTTGTTCTTTCGGAGGGTCTCACACTTACGACCATCGACGTCCTCTCTTTTTACAAGAGATCGAAGGAAGCAACCAGTCTTCTTTAATACTCTCGATCGCGTTTCGATTCCATAGATTTTTTCAGCTTCGTCTTTCCCACGCTCTCTTTTTAGATCCCCCGATCTTTTAGAGCGTTAGAACGACTTTTCTGTTTCTGCCTTCTACGTCTTGTCTGCGACGATAATATCATCACCCAGAAAACACACGACACAACGTCACTTTTCAGCCTCACGAAAACCTGACAAACCTACCACCCAGCATGGCGGACCAAGTAACCAATGCCATGGGCAACCTCAACATGAACAATGGACCTCAGGGTAACTCTTACATCCCTCCTCACATGCGAGGTAAGATGGGCGGACCTGGTCCAGCTGGGCCTATGCCTGGCGGACCTGGTCCTATGGCCAACAACGGCGCCTGGGCTGCTAACGGATCGTAAGTACTTCTCTTCTAGAAGCGCGTCATACGCCATTGCAGACAGTGATGGTATCGCGCGTGGATTTGATGCATTTGCTGATATCTTGTCCACAGAAACGGATACGGCGGCCCTCCTCAAGGAGGAAATTGGGGACCTAACGCTCAAGCACAAACATTCACTCCTGGCCAAGGACCTCCACCACGCGGCGCACCTGGAGGAAACTGGGACAACTCTGGTGCTGGAAACTTCAACCCCAGAAGTTACGGAAACCAAGGAGGAAATGGAGGCGGCGGCGGTGCCCCTCGCGGTGGTGGTGATGGCAGATGGGTTGATGGCAAGCACATTGCTGGTCCTGCGAACGCACGCATTGAGCGAGAGCTCTTTGGTGTCCCAGACGACCCAACCAAGCAACAAACCGGTATCAACTTCGAGAAGTACGATGACATCCCAGTCGAGGCTTCCGGACATGATGTCCCAGAACCAGTCCTCAAATTCACCAACCCACCCCTTGATGACCATCTCCTCAAGAACATTGATCTTGCTCACTACAAGGTCCCAACTCCAGTGCAAAAGTACTCGATTCCAATTGTCATGGGCGGTCGTGATTTGATGGCTTGTGCTCAAACTGGTTCCGGAAAGACTGGTGGTTTCTTGTTCCCTATTCTTTCCCAGGCTTTCCTGACTGGTCCTTCGGCACCACCAGCAGGAGCTGGCGGTAACTTCGGCCGTCAACGTAAAGCTTACCCAACTTCCCTCATTCTCGCGCCCACCCGTGAGTTGGTTTCTCAAATCTACGAGGAGTCCCGAAAATTCGCCTACCGATCATGGGTCCGACCATGTGTTGTTTATGGTGGTGCCGACATTGGTTCTCAACTTCGCCAAATTGAGCGCGGATGTGATCTCTTGGTTGCAACCCCAGGTCGTCTGGTCGATCTTATCGAGCGTGGCCGTATTTCTTTGTGCAACATCAAGTACTTGGTTCTTGACGAGGCCGATCGCATGTTGGACATGGGTTTCGAACCACAAATTCGAAGAATTGTTGAGGGAGAGGATATGCCAGGCGTTCAGAACCGTCAAACTCTCATGTTTTCCGCCACCTTCCCCCGCGACATCCAAATGCTCGCCAGAGATTTCTTGAAGGACTACATCTTCTTGTCTGTCGGTCGTGTTGGTTCTACCTCTGAGAACATCACCCAGAAGGTCGAGTACGTTGAGGATCAGGACAAGCGATCCGTTCTTCTCGATATCATCCACACCCATGGAACCGGTCTTACTTTAATTTTTGTTGAAACCAAGCGAATGGCTGATTCTCTTTCGGACTTCTTGATCAACCAAAACATTCCAGCAACCTCTATTCACGGTGATCGTACCCAACGTGAGCGTGAGCGTGCTCTTGAGATGTTCAGAAACGGACGTTGCCCAATCCTGGTCGCCACTGCTGTTGCTGCTAGAGGACTCGATATTCCCAACGTTGTCCACGTTGTCAATTACGATCTCCCAACTGACATTGACGACTACGTTCACAGAATTGGTCGTACTGGTCGTGCCGGTAATGTTGGTATTGCCACAGCATTCTTCAACCGAGGCAACAGAGGTGTTGTCCGCGATTTGATTGAACTCCTTAAGGAAGCCAACCAAGAGGTTCCAGCTTTCCTCGAAAACATTGCTCGTGAGGGCTCTGGATTTGGCGGAGGCCGTGGCGGTGGACGATCAGGTGGTGGCCGTGGACGTGGCGGTGGTGCCAACCGTGATGCTCGAAAGGGCGGATTCGGAGGCGCTGGCGGTGGCGGCGGTGGTGGATATGGCGGCCAACAAGGCGGTGGATACGGAGGCGGCTTTGGAGGACCAGCTGGAGGTGTTGGAGGTTACCCAGGAGGCGGTGGTGGTGGTGGATATGCCCCACCTCAACAATACGGTACGTCTTCATCCTAGTAATTCTTGGATTCCTTAACTCACACTACAATAGGTAACCAGCCAAGCGCCAGCTCTTGGTGGTAGAGGTCTCACCGTTGGACGGTCCTTTGTTTCTACCTAGACTTGTCTTGCCTCTCACGACGCGGTACTATACTAGAATTTTGGGGGCAAAGGCGTCAACGGATATCTTCAGGTTTTTCTGTCGATACGATTTTTCTCCATACACTCGGTTTCTTGATTCTCATTCTCTCGATTCGATAATACGCCTTGCGATCATTTCATCTTTTTTGCGACTCTTTTTTTCCGATTTTCTAATAGCGACACGATCACGTCTGGGCCGGCTCTTACCTGGTTGCCAACAGGAGCTGGCCTAAGATTGTGGTCTCGACCATCGAACGGCATTCGAATAGATAGCGTTGTGCTTTGTTTCTGCCCGTCCCCTTTCGTCTCGATACCCAATAGATGATCCAGGGCGATCTCTGGCAGCTGCATTGGGCGCCACTTGCGGCGTACCAGTCATGGTGCATTATATTACCTGGGAAGGAAGTGAATATCCCTGGGTTTTCCGCAACGCATTATGACGGTTATGTTCTCAAAATCTTTCTGCTTTCAAGGCATTCGAAGGTCATTTGCCACTACTTTTAGAAGATCCTGCATACACTTTTCATTTTCCGTCGGTTGTATTTCTGTTTAGACAAAAGTGGATGTTTTCCTGGAGCTCTTCGAACAATTTGCGACGGAGATATTTGGGAATAGCGGCTTTTTTTACCATCCCCTTTGCGTGGGGCCGCGTCGACGCGCAGCATGTCTTTTCTCTTCTCTTGATTGATAGAAGAGAGGCGATTGAAGCTGGCTCTTACGCTGATGGCAAACGGAAGTGCTCCTGCCCATCCAGGCATGAGGCACAAAACTTAGCATAGAACCCGAGGAAGGTAAAAACTATATGTTTCGTTGGTGGAAAATATGGGTGTCTATTCTGATCATCCTAAATAAAAGAAAGTCTCTCCACAAACCATCATTGTTTCTTCGCTTGAGTATGTGACTTAATTATATAACCCTAACCCTTACCTTAACCCTAAATCATTAAACTACATATCTCGAATGACAGAAGATTATTAACCGGAGGGGGTTATATAATCCAATATTAACGTTACGATCTAATTAGTATCTCCTGGTCTCGACATATGTACTTTTCGATTTTTAGCTCGGCGATATCCACTTTTTGTCTTAGACCTTGCTCCTTATAGGTTCAATTTTGCCTTTTGACCCCTTTTAAAGCTTAGAATACAGAATTGAGCCTATAGGGAGCAAGGTCTAAGACAAAAGGTGGATATCGCAAACCTAAAAATCGAAAAGTACACATGTCGAGACCAGGAGATATATCAAGTTCGATCACCACCCTCGAATGTTATTAACCGAAGTGGTCAATATAATCTAATACTAACTGATGTAATTAATATATCAAGTCTAATTATCCTAGAATGTTATGTTATCCCTTACCTACTCTGTACTTCCGTAGTCGGCAAACATCCTGACTACTCTCGCTAATCATCGCTAATCATCGCGAACTAAATAGGTAGGACGCTACTTATTGACCAAACCCGATTAGGACGTTCTGCCTATATGTACTGCGGATGTATAGAGGAGGGGATATGGAGATTTAAGCGAGTATTTATTTCGGGTAAGAGGGGGTGACATAAATTTACCTGCTCGAGTTTTGATTTCTATGAACTATGTTCTGTTTCTGCTCCAATTGCCTTGATTATTCGGGATTTTTGGACATGTAATTGAATATTGATATTATGAAATAGATCTAGCTTTACCTTTCTATCTTACGCGTTTATTATAGTGAGATGCTAGAGGTTCGGGCAATTCCGACGCTGTTTTCTCTCTCTACTAGGTTATATATATATATATATATATATAGATAGTGTTGGTTTGACTACAAGTTAATGAGAATGGTACAATAATCTTATATTGTATTTCGTCCGAAGTTCTAACTAAGTGCTGGCTACAGGTCCCCTAATATACCAAGGAATCACGTCACGTGATTCCTCGTTTATAAGCAAGCGTATATATCGTAATACGTCAACTTTACTATAATACGTTAGCTCATATATATAGCTGACGTTTCAGGCGAGGCACGTACGGAGGACGCGGTCATAAGTGAGTGTACTACAGGGCTATGCCCTAAACCTCAGACCCTGATTGGCTAGAACGCCGCTCTAGCCAGGGTTGATAGACACCAGGGGGGTACCAGGGGCCCTATAGGACCCACTACAGGGTATTGGCAGGCATAAAATATAGGGGCTGGCTAGGGGCGGGCTCCAATGGGGCACGCAGACCCCTCGCTTAACACTGACCTTAGATACCCTATGCCTAGACTGGATCAGCCACTAAAATATAGACTACAGGGCGCTATAGCGAAAATATAGGGGATTAGGAGATCTCTTCAGGGGACTCACGGCCCCTTCAGGGCATCTTCTACAGGCTTAGGCGCTGTAGTGCAATGACTTATGACCGCGTCCTCCGTAGCCAGCCTACGCAAGCATGTAGCCTACGCAAGCATGTAGCCTACGCAAGCATGTAGCCTACGCAAGCATGTAGCCTACGCAAGCATGTAGCCTACGCAAGCATGTAGCCTACGCCAGGAGATAAGGCATATCGCAACAGATGGCCTTACTACTTAGCAGGTAAGTTTTTTCTTTCTTCAAATTAGATGAGAAAAGTCATCTGAGGGAGGTAGGCCGAAAGGACGTAACTCTAGGTTACTAGTAGTACAACTTAGTAAAGTTAGGTGACACTAGATCTGCGCTAAAATAAGCGAACCCCTTAAGGGGAGGCGGGAGGCGGACTGGGTAGGTACAGTAGTTTTTTTCTTATCCCAGTCTACATAATCATTAAGAGGTATTATGTAACGGGGTATGGTATTCCTCTTATACGAACGCGAAAATCGTAGTATATAATACGTAGGTAGACACAAAGCGCAAACACGGGGTGAGGAGAAGTATGATAATAAATATAGTATTATGTATACAAGTACATAGATACATAAATACTCCTCCTACCTTCCCCAAGCGAGAATAAAGATCTCATTATTCTCTAGAAACCATCCTCTTCCCTCTCTTGAATCCCCAAAGTTAACTAGAGCCATCCATATTTCAGCATATCGCATACTCCATGACCTGTGTCCTTGCCAAACCGGTCGACAGAACCTCCGCATTGTGTTTAAACTTCAATTGGGCTAATACCAAGTATTCTACCAATCTAATTAGCCTTGATAAAATCCAGCGACAATATCAAGGCCAAACCTCATTAGGACGTGTCTAAACCCAATTAGGATATCCTGCCAGGTCATGGAGTATTGGATACAGTATTTTAAAATGGGTACTATGGTACTGATTTGGTCTTCTAACAGTGTAAGGTTGGAGTTATAAGGTCGCTAGTACTATAGGTAGGTGTAGTTGGCACTTGTTATTAGATACCAGTCTTCCAAATGGTGTCAAACCATTATAGTATAGTAATCCATATGTCACTTGAACACTTTCTATATCTTCGCGTTCTTCCAATATATTTCAAGTCATTCGCTTAGCGATGACGCGCTAAGGGGAAAAAGGAGAAGGTTCGTATACCTAGGCCAAGGATGACAACAATTGGAGAGTAGACGTACCAAAGTGAAGAACATAGTAGCTTATTTTCAGAAGTCAAGGACAGTATTGCAGGTAGTAAGCATATGGAGTTTAGGAAGGGAATACTGCTGTCTGGGAAGGAGATTTCTCTGGTTAGGAGAGTGAGGAGTTAAAAAAACCAAGAACAACAAGTATTTGATCAAATACCTTAAAAATTGTCCTTATGGACTAAGAAGTAAATAGAGTTCTCGATGTTTTCAGTGAAGATACAAGACCAGCTCTGTAATTCCAAAATATTGTTATTCTCTTCTTACTACTCGTCTATGTTTCCACGTACCTTTACAGCAATTCAGTGCCTCAATCAACACATTCCAAGATATAACATAGAATCCTCCCATTACAAACTACCATCATGACAAATAATTTGGCGGACGATACTCAATCGTCGGGTGTGCTTCCGGCTTCATCTCAAGCTTGATATTATTTGAAACTTGTCGTGGAAATTCACGTATTTCTCCCTCCTCCAGTTCGCTATCATCTTCGTCGACCCCTATCTCGCGCCGCTCAGTATTCATTTCTAGTTTGGATCCTGGCATTGGAGAGAAAGTTTCTTCTGAGACTGACTCTTCGTTAACGTGTACTCGCTCTGGCATGTGTTCTCGGTGATCATCTCTTGCGGGCGCCATGTTCAAAAACCAAGGTTCAAAGAGGTCTTGGTGAGCGACACCCATGGAGGAGGATGGTGCGTCAATAAATGACAAGTCTGCAAACTTTCCTTGCTCGAATCTTGGTATTGAAGTCCTAACATCAGGGTGTTCTGTACGTGCGTGTGCTGCATTTGAGGACTGAAAGACACCAGGCGAATACATCTCGAGCATTTCCAAGCGAATATCGGAATTCGCTTTCAGAGAATTAAACTCTTGTAGCTCGTGCCTCTGCTCGTCTAACACATTTATAAGATTTTGAGTTGAAGACCTTTCTCTTTGTATAACGAGTCAGCACCAATATCCTCGGGGCATGTGTGGCTTGCGAACATCACGTACATTGCCTTTTTTGCCTTCTTCTTGTTCTTCTTGATGCTGGTATTCGAGGTCGGCTGGGGAGGTTGCTGTTGCTGTTGCTGCTGTTGTTGTTTTGCCTTTTTGCGTTTCTTCTTCGATTTCAGAGGTTCTCTGACTTGTGTGGGGGTTTCAACTGAGATCTCCTGATCCCTCGACAATCTGCCATAGCCCCAGATTTTCTCGAAATGTTCATCCCATGAACTATTGAAGAACAGTTAGTCAAGCTGTGCTACATCTGATGGTATCATGAAACCTCCAAAGATTGAAACACACCTTCTCTGACTCTCAAATTCAGAGTGCTGAACATTGGATCTTGGGAGAGTTCCACCGCTGGGTCCGAAGTATTGGAGTGGTGGGCGATCTACCGTAAAACGAGACCTGTGAGATGGCGCAAGGAGTCTACGTCCATTTCCCCGGAAATCTCTGGGGGTTGTTAAATGTTTGGGATGAACAATTGGGGGGTTTGATGTGCCTTACGAGAGAGATGACATTTGTAGCAGAAGACTGGGTGGCACTGGTTGGGAGCTGGTTGGAAGCTGGTTGTGAACAAGAAAAGAAAAATGTCAGAAGATATAGGTAGTCCCAAGACATGGCTTGTGCAACCAAAAGCGGCAGTTGCGATGGTCGATGCCTGTTCTGGGCGAAAGTTGTGAAGGCTGCAAAATATGGAAGGAGCGAGTCGAGAAGTCAAGCACCCCCTTCCATACCCCCTTTCAATATTTTGTAGGAAAGAGTAAACTTTAGTACAGCCAGCCAAAAATGATTTTATGATCTATATGCGTAATAGCATGATGCTGCCAACCTGGAAAGCAAACAAGCTTTTCATGAGTACCTACTACCTACTACCTACTACCTACTACCTACTACCTACTACCTACTACCTACTACCTACTACCTACTACCTACTACCTACTACCTACTACCTACTACCTACTACCTACTACCTACTACCTACTTGCTACCTATACATAAACATTTTGCTCGCGCTATCTGATAAGTACAGTATAACTAAGTACAACTAATTCTCCCTATAAAGCTCCATAAATGCCTTGGTAGACTCGCTACTACTCTTACGGCTATGGCTTCCATCATCAGAACTTGCGATCGACGCTGCCCTTTTGCCATTCTTCACCTGGTCCTCTTCCAATTTTGGGCCCTCAGGTACTGCCTTCTCTTTTGGAGCAACCTTCAAATCCACGTCGTGAAATTGTTCCTTCTCAGCCACAACCACAGGCGTCGCCACCTTCTTCTCGCTAAGACCAGTATTTGTGCGCGACATAAGTGCTGGTGGCATTGATGCGATAGGGTTCTCCATCTTCTCGTCAGCTTCCTTAACCTCAGCATCGGTTGCTTTGGACCTGATCTGAGAAGCTTTTGGCAAGGAGTTGTCAGGAAGCATAGATCTAGGAAGCTTTCCTAGTTGTTTCCAAATCCCATACTCTTCCATTGCCTTTTGCAAATACTCATGACCCTTGGTAGGGCTGACCAAATACTCGATGGCACTGAGGTCGATAAACCCTTGCCGAGAAAGAATTGGCATGTTGGCGCCAAAGTTCATGTGGTCCTTGAGTCTCTCAGCGGCGGGTGATTTGGGCTCTACCGGCTCTATACCCTCAATCTCTTCTTGGGTCGCGGCTTTGGGGCGGACCATGAGTTTATGGGAGATGCTGAGATCCGCTAGATAGATGCCAAATTCGAGATCTGCAACTTCCTTGTGGTTTTCTCCGCCTTCAGCATCAAGCGAGTTCTTCCCTAGACAAGAATCAGAAACTGTGGCAACTCAAATACCAGAGTGTTGAAAACTTACAAACATTCGCTGTCCACTGATACCCCTGGATGTCAAGGAAATCCGAGTATACTTCTGGAGTCAAGAATCCCGTATGTCGAGGATCCAAACAGCTGAAAATAGTTCCCATCAAGGCAATAAATATCGGTGTGGGGGTCGAATCGGCTGCAAATAATGGTTCCCATGTATCTGGGATCGGGTATTTCGGAGCAGAACCATCCACATCGACAGATCTCGGGGGGGACGGGGGGAAATTTGTGTTATGTAGTTCGTTGATGCCATTGGTCATTACTGCAAGACCTGATCCAGTCACATCTTTCAACTGTACCAATGGTTCGTCGAGAATGTCGGTTTTTGGAGCTGGCTTTGAGGTCTTCTTGGATGGTGACTTGATTAGGCTCCAAAGAACGCTCCAATCTGCTAGGGGAATCTCTATATCTTGTACAGCTTGTTTTGCTGGTTGACGTGGCGGTAATGGCGGTGGTTTTTCTGTCTTTGGTGGGAAACCTGGTGCTCCTGGGACATAAAATCCGGACTGTTTGAACACCATTGTTGGATGGTTGTCAACATGGGGTCGCGCGTAGTCTTTGGCCACATAGCAGTTTGCACATAGGTGATAATTGAGACAGTGATGGCATAAAACCCGAGCTCGATGGTCTGGAATCTTGTCTGTACAGGTATTGCAGCAATACAGCTGGCTATTCGGCTCTTGCTCTTCTTCTGCCATGGTGTAGAAATATAGATACTTAGAGTGGGAATCTCGTGTCTCCTGTTGGATGTCAGAGAGGTGTTTTGAATAACCCAAGATCTCTCTTCGAAGAACAGGCCGCAGACGAGTCTCCAGCTCGTGATTGGGAGTAATGAAATGTTGAGTTCCGATATGTTGGACAAAAGTTTGATGCCTCAAACTTCGTTATACATAGTCGAGCAAAGAAAGGGGGGAAAATGAGAGGCCAACCCTCCTGTGACTCTGTGAGGTGTCAGGGAAAAAAAGAAAGTTGAAGTTGAGAAAGCACTTTAAACTGGCATATGGGTAGAAAAGGAGCATAGAAACTTGAACTCTTGGCTACGACCACGGCCACATATTCCCGTCTCGTCGTCTAAAGCTCCTCGAGGCCTGGAGCCTACAGGAGCCAGTCTTTAGCTTCGAAGGTTCAATGCGCCGTCTCAGCGACATGTGCGGAGGACTAGCGGCTTGTCGGAGGACGAGGATCTGATATCTTGGCTCTCTTGGCGGCACCTTTCAAGCAACACCAAGCACACCCTAAGCGCCCCCAACCAAGCCTATCAAGCCCCCCAAGCCCCCCTAAACTCCACCCCCAGACTTGTACTCCACAGATCCGGGGTACGGGAGTACGGGGTAGAGGGGGAGGGGGTGGGTGCTGGGGTGGGGGCTGCCGGTGCTAGTCACGGTGCATAAAAGAAAGTTACGGTCTCCTCAACTCATGCCTCGTAGATCACCCGCACTTCACGACGACGACGATTGGGAGCGAGTCGGTTAAGGGGCCGGTGAAACAGGAGAAATCCCCAAAGGCAAGCCCATTCCTGGGACGTTTGAATTGGAGCTGCGTGTACTTACTGAGTCCTGTCGACGATGACGATCTATTCGAAGATCTGAAGATCGTCTTCAGAGCCCTCAGAGCCCCGTTCAGGACAAGTATTAGTACCCACAATACGGTGGTGTTTACACCTGCAGCTCGTGAAAAAGAAAACATGGAAACACTAGATGGACGTAAGCGAGGATTCAGGAGGCGTGGATCATACGGTTCTTGCAAACAATCAGATGATCTTCATCTCCCATCCCACAGCAGAATCAATGGAAGGGAGGTACCAACGAAAACCACCTTGAGAAATTACGTCAAAGTACTATTTTCATACTACTTAGTATTCGGTATTCTTGCGAGTAAAAATGAATATTCGACTACTCAGATCATCGTATTCGCTATCCTTCTCCGCTTCTCCGCCTCCCACTCGCTCGCTTTACCATAGGCCTCTTGAGCTCTTACTCGCAGGGCTTCCACGACCATTTCGTTATGCTCCTCAACCGTCGGGCATGACGAAAATACGGCGGCCATATCTTCTCCAGCAGCAATCATCTTATCGATCCGCCGCCATGCCTTCTTATTTCTTCTCGGAGGCGCTTGAAAGTTTGACCCAACTCTCACACCATTCTTGCCGCAAGAAGGGCATCTTAAGCAAATCCCAAGCCCCGTTTGGTAGGCTCGCGGGGTAGTGACAAGACTTTTCCACTGCGAATAGGGGTCCCCCGCCTCTACACATGCGACTTCTGCCAACGAAAGAGACGTTTGCTTAACGTAATACCGTGATCTGAGGGCGTTGAAAGCAAGAGTTTTTGGAGTCTCAAAGTGTCCCTTACTCTCTAGCCGTCCCTCATTTTTGAATGCTGCTTTCAACTCAAGTGAACAAGGTTCAAGTGGTCGGACTGACCAGTCCTGGAAGTCAGATATTTCATATTCAAAGTTGTCAGGGTCGTAAAATGGTTTGAATGATCTTCGGCAAGTCTTTCCAGAGCAAACGAATTTTGGTCGATATGATGATCCGCATTGGTTGTAGTAAAGACCTTTCCTGCCGGTGGGACAAATTTCCAAGATACGATGCTCTGGGGGATTTCCTTTAAGTAGATGATGGCGTGTGTCTTCCGAAATCCGGATATGCTATCAGACTTCGGATGCAAGGTTGATCCAAGGGACCCTACCTTTGACTCGTCGCGAGGACAACAACCTCCACTACATCCGTACATCGCTTGCTCTCCTATCCGGCATCCTACAAGTCGTTTTGTTTTATCTGCCCTGAAGGTTTGTTAGACGAAAGGATAAACTGGAAAGACCTGTGACTTAACTGCGACAAGACATTGTTGTCCTTTTGACGTACCAAAGAGACCGCAAGCCTCTCTTTTACCTCTGAATCGATCAACTATTAAATAGCACAATCAAACAATTTATGAGTCACGGCTGAATTTAGCAATACGAGATATATCACGTGATGGATATGCTGTGTAGCGGCAAATTCAGCCACCTGCAGTCAGCAGTCAAGGCATTGGATGGCATCATAGGTTTGTCGAAGAGTTAACACCACCCTCATTATCTCTATGTTGCTCGCAACAATATCTTTCGTGATATGAGAAGACTTTCAATCAATCTCATATCGAGATTGGGATTAGGTCAAGCACGATTCATACATCAAAATATGTCTTCGGATTTACGTCAAAGAGCTGTTGTCTCATCCTTCATTTGTACCCCGCCACAAGCCCCCACCGGACTCACGTTTGCCCTTTTCAAACGTAGCGACAAAGTCCGAACATATCCGTACGCGACCCTACTGAATCAGACCTCTCGTTCCAGAACAATGTAATAACATGAACCAGTGGAAAATGGGCTGTCTGCTCGGGCTCTATCGATGCCACAGATACCAGTCCTGAGAACGCAGCGAAGCGAGAGGTTCTTGAGGAGACAACTTTGTCGGATGATGATATTTTCCTCCTACGCCGTGGGAAACCATTCAGTCTTATTGATGAAGAATTGAAGACGCAATGGACAATCCATCCATTTGCTTGGCAGCTCAAACCACATGCCAAGCCAATCACCATAGACTGGGAGCACACGGAGTATAAATTTGTCAAACCAGACGACCTAGCAACATATGATCATGTTCCTCAATTGGAGATTGGACTCAAGAGGGTGATGGTTAGTCGCGACTTGGAAAAAACATTATCTGTGCTGAAGGACGACCATGAGAGCGGAGCCCAGGCTCTGGCTATAAAATCTCTTGAGCTCTTCCTTAAAAATGTAAAAAGCAACGAACTCTCGAATATTAAGGCGCCAGATGAGTTTTGGAGAGAGATTCGATGGAGAGCTTGGCATTTGGCGAAGAATGGCAGGCCGTCTATGGGTGCTGCTATTGAAGCAGCTATGTTCCAATCTTTGGATGCGGCGAGAGAAAGATTTGATAATTCTAAATTCCGGCTGAAGGATGGCTCCGAATCCGACCTACGCCGTCTTCAACAAATTCTTGAAACCACTATTTCGGACAGAATATCTACATTACAGCATAGTTTGTGGACTCTTTCAAGCTCCTTCATGGGATTTATAGAGAAGGATCAAGAAAGCCACGAAGGGGGAGCACCGAAAACAACAAACATCGTCACGCTTTCAGCATCTGGCACTATCACAGCTGCACTGTCTAATCTAATACGAACTCACACTAAATCAGGACGCGGCATTAACCTCACAATTCTAGAATCAAGACCAAAATTCGAAGGCGTGAGAGTTGTCAACACACTGCTCAAATCCTTCAATTCTGATCCCGATATTATGAAAGATCTGAAGGTGGACATAGTATCAGACGCCAGCACAGCGTCTGCCCTCCAAGATGCACATTATCTCCTCCTAGGCGCTGATAAGGTCCTCCCCGACGGTTCAGTCTCTAACAAAATCGGCAGTTTGACTGCTGCCATTATCGCAAAACGCAATCAAGAATCGAAGTGCAAGGTTCTGGCCCTGTATCAAAGCGACAAAATCACCGACGCAACTTTCGAGGGTGGTCACTCAAAGATAGAAAGTAATGATCCTGGTGAGCTAATGGAGAGTTGGCCATCAGAATACACGGAGGATATTGGAACTGCCCAGAAAGAGGGTTGGCAGGTGGGCGTTAAAAATGTGTATTTTGAGTGGATTCCTAAGGAATTGGTTGATGCGCATATTAGTGAGAGGGGGGTATTGGGTCTGGATGAGATTCGGGGCATTGGAAATGAGGCGCGAGTGCTTGAAGGGAAGCTTTTTGAGGACCTTGAGAGTTAGTTTGGCTCTGGTCAAAATTGGTAAAGTGAGATTGACTACCCAGGGCGATGAGACTAGGAATAATTGTTTAGTCTTCTTAGGTAGGTTGATACGATAAATTTGATATTTCAGGCAGTCCAGTTTGGCTATCCTGATTGTTCTCAAATACTGAGATTATCGTATATTCTCGCAAATACTTAGACAAGCAAAATTACAAGGTCTATTTGCTACCCCTTTTAGGTTCTTAGCACTCTTCTCAATAAATCCTTGGAGAACTAGAGTACTATATATTTTATTCACTATATATCAGAGTAAACTTACTCTGTTAGTTCTTAGATAACCTTATACAATATATTCATAAATTACAACTAAGGAAAACAGGTTAGGTAGCTAGAAGTTTCTTAGCAATATTGAAACTTGTATTTTTAATTGTATTATCTTTGAAAATTAGAATAATGAAATTTGATTTTCGATTTTAAGATTAATGATGTTTTTTTTCATTTTACTTGGATTTTTATTTTTAGTTACATACTTAGGTGATTTTAATAAGTCAAAAGCTTTTAAGAAGTTGTAAAGAATAAAATATCCAGTAATTGTTGTAGCAATATAATTATGGGAACAGTTGAATAATAAAATATTGTTTACAATGGAGGCTAAGTATCTTGCGCGAGAGCTACTACTTATCTTGTCTACTAGGTGCTAACTAAGTCAGACTTCTAGCACATTTAGGACCAGTAATACTTTGTTGCAAAACTAGTAGATAGTGTTCTTAAAAGGTATAGGTACGTGTATAAAAATGGAGATTATTTAGAAACCTCTAGGACGTCACTACAGAAGTCTTCATAGGTTCTACCAGCCAAGAATCAAACACACCCTGGTGACCTAGCCTGAAAACCCCCAATCTAAAAATCAACCTCTACGTCGTCGTTGTCAGATTCTTTTTCCGCGCACCTAACTGCCAATGTGCCCTCCTCCCAAAAAGGTTCAACATTAATTCTCAGCTCTACATTTTGATTTGCTCTCCAGAATGTTTTTATATTCTGCACAAGTTCCCTCTTTACAAAGTCCCATGTTTCTTCTCCCCCTTCACAAACAACTCTCATCTTTATTGTCTTGAGTCCGAGAAGAACAACCTCTAGCTCTTTCATGTTTTGCGGGTTCGATGTGGTCAGAGAAGCAATTCGGATGCGGAATTTTAGGAGCGAGATATCGACCAGTTTGGGGCCATTCCAGAATTCTTCGGTGCTGTGTTATTATCCAAAGGGGAATGGGTTTAAAAGTAGGTCCTCGATTATCGGCTTAGCATTGATCAAGTTATATAGAATTCGAATGGCCACCTCACCCTAGAAGTGCAACCCTTAGAGCCAACATATACTATTATACAGACGGAAGCTATTTGTAATTATAAATCCCTTTACTATAAAATCTATCTTTAGTAAATTGTAAAAATGGGCCTAAAAAGCCCTAGATTACCGAACTCCTAGTAAACCTTTCTACTCTACATTCTATCATGCCACCAAAAGTCTAAAAACAGAAACCTGCTAAATATGATAGTCGGGCTGCTAGAATTCAGCTTACCTCGGGCTTGTTTTGTGCTCCCCGCCGCCTCTTGGCTAGTCTTGGGCTGATGGCCTTTGTTCTATTGGAACCTGTCAGTAACCTTTTTCTTTGAAAGAAGAGATTAATTTGTAAGCCGTTCAATCTTGCTCTTCTTTCCGATCGATGTAAGTTCTCGACGCTTGTTACGCGAGCCACTTAATTGTAGTCCTACTTCATTGCAAGTATGAGAGATAATTTAAACGGAATATACGTACTGTGGAGAATACTCAGTTGATGTGGATGAAGCCAGAGGACTTTCCGTTGGTCTCGGAAGTATAGGAATGTTTTTCAAGTTGAACATCGCTTCGTCTCCAGTGTCGGACTCAACGACAGGAAAGGCCCCAGTCATGTTTCTCTGGGAATTATAATTTTGTCTGTATATATATTGCTTCAACAATACGATAATTCTAATAAAATAAGTAGGTTTAAGTAAGCGGCAGATTTTGACCCGACTCACTGCTAAGCCTCTATAAAACCCACTTTTCCTTCCTTTTTAGACGTACTTAGAGTTCTGACGTACTCTAAAAGAGGTAGAAAAAAGCAGATCTAGGGGGTTTTGGTGTGGCCAAGGCTAAAACACCCTCACTACCACTTTGGACCATCCTATCGAGTTATTACGGTACTCCGCCCTCACGTCCCCGCCTGGTACTTGATAAGCTCAATTTACCACGGTACATTGAGGGCCTCATTCGATCATAGTACTCGAGTAGAAATTGTTTATGGCGCCTCCCACTCATTATTGTTAAGCTTAAAGAAACGAGAGGTCATTGCAGTTAATCTCTTTTCGAACTCTACCGCTCATGTAAACCCCTGCTCACTCCCCTTGTACTCCCACACCACAAGTGAAATCTTCTGGACATACAGGAAAAACTCCCTACTACGGGCGTTAGTACGATACTAACCACAGTTCCCAAGTACCCCAAGGTATGAGGGTGGACCATTGGAAGTACAGTAAAACAGTAATCAATATAATCGCTAAGAGTAAACTGAGATAAACTGTATCTACTTCTCTGGCTTCACTATCGAGTGTGGGAAAGCCAGAAAAGAAAAAGAAAAAGAAACCACAAGTCGAATAAACAATTATAGGTCAGAGAGTCATTTTAACAGACAACTAAGCATAAAAAACAGTAAACTATCCAAAGCACCAACGCCTCCAAAAAACCAGCCCCCACTCATTATTCATATTCATAACAAAACCCGAAAACAGCGTTATTAACCAGTCATCTCCGTATCCTCATCATCATCACTCAACAAGCTCTCCACCAAACTATCCCTTTTATTCACCCCTCCCCTCGGATCCGGAACCACAGTCCCATCACTCTCCTCTCCCTCCTCAACCTTAGTTAATTCCATCTTCTCCTCCGCCTCACCCTCACCATCATCCTCGTCCCCCACTTCACGCTTAACAACCACCTCATCAACACTAGGCGCAGCACTCCCCATCCTACTCCCTCGCAAACTCTCGGCCCCCATTCGACTCCTCGGCCCAACGCTTCCCCTCAAACTCCCCGGTCCCACACTGCCACTCAAACTGCCCCCCGCACTGCCGACACTCATACTAAGCGGGACACTCTTCTCCCTCTCAGTCAGGGCATTAACGATTTTCCCCAGGGAAACATGGATCTTGAATAGTGCATTACGTCCAGTAGCATCCGGGATAAGTTTCTCGTCAATCGCAACGGAGACTTCTTCGTAGACCTCTTTGATCAGCTCCTCCGTCGAGGCAGGGGAGATGTGAAGTTTGGCGAGGAGGGGGGAGAGAGTTTTCTTCTCTTCACGAGAAACACCACTCCCCAATCTTTCCAGAATATCACGGGCGAACTCAAGATGGACATCGCCATTAACCGCCTTCTTCGCCGCTTCCTCGCTAGAAAGCATAATGCCGCCAGAGGACGAGGGAGAAACATAACACTTCCTAGGATCCGTCCAATCCACCAAGGTAGCACCGATAGCCCCAAGAGAAATCATCTCTTCCTCCGCTTCCCCCTCCTCATCCATCGTCTCCTGGACCTCGAAGAGCTTATGGAGTGCATCAAGTGCAACCCTCTGAACTTTCCCCTGATTTTCTTTCCTACTGTAACTATACACCGGTAAGAAATAACTTAAGGCCTGTCTGACGCCCTGGTTCTGTGCTGATGACGGGTCGAAATACAACACGATCAGTGTTTTAAGCAAGTCCTCAATAGCAGTACTTTCATCAGATATAACACGTCCCAACATCAATTTGGCGACCGAGACGGTTGCAACAGCTTGAACTTCCGGGCCTTTGGACCCCGATTTCAGGGCCTTGAGATATATTTTTAGGAGGGTCGGATTAGAGTCCAAGAGTTGGGCGCCGTGTCTGGTGAGGATATCCGTCAAGATCTGCAGGGCGGTGATTTGTAAGGCGGCGTGGCCTTTGGTATAGAAGTGCATGAAGAGCGTCAAGTTCTCTTCTGCAAGCGATTTGTCTAGGAGTGCGCAGAGGCCGAGACATAGGAGACCTCTTTCTCTAACCGGGACTTCGTGACTGCGTACTGCGGGGACAATTAGGTTGTTTAGACAGGCGACTAGGTCGACATTATCCTGGAGGTTGCCTTCGACGTTTTGAAGCATGCATTGGACGATGTGTAGACACTTCATGTTGACCATAATCTCGCGTATGGCTTTGTTGTGTGCCTCTTCTTCAGATAACTCGGGTTTCTTGCGTTTGTTTGATTCTCCCGGAGTCCCTTCGTTACTTACTTCCGATCTAGCAGAATGGAAACTTTCCTCTGTGTCTTCACGCTCCGCCTGTTCCTCCTCATCCATAATTGTATCGTGAACATCGCGAACGGCCTCAAGAACCACACTGATGAATTCCTTTTCTCCTGCTGCATCACCAGCGCAGATACCACGAAGAGTCTCTACAGCAAGCTTTGTTACTTCCTCTGGGAGATCAGGAATAGAAAGTGACTGTCTAAGAAGAGCAAACATCTTTCTACGACCAACTTCGTCCGAGTAGTCAACTGTTTGGGCAATCTGAAGCATTTGTTCAACAATAAACTCTTGCTCAACAGTGTCTTCCTCCTCTTCATCCTCAGTTGGCTCTTGCTCAGTAACTCTCTTCACAGCCTCGACGAGAACGGTGATGTATCGGTGAAGATAAAATGCGAGTTTTGTAACTTCAGGCATCTTCTCTTCAATGGTAGACACGAACTTTCCATTGCCTTCATTCAAGCAAAAGTCGTTGAAACTTCGAGCCATGAAGATAGATTCAGCACTTAAAGTATCCCAGAAATAGTCGTCAAGGTTGACAGCATCGCGGTAATCCGGTCGGCCCTCCCAGAAACCCTTCATGGCTTCCAAGGCTACACCATTTTCCACGCCTGAGTTGACGACATCGATACGTTCCAGTAGTTCCAGAAGGCCATCGAAACTGGGTCCTTTGGGTTCCGCGTTTCCTTCCTCGGTTTCCTCGATCTCAGCAGTTCCAGCACAATCTTCAATCCATCTCTCTCTGAACAGCTTGCCAGCCGCCTTTCGTACATTCTCATCTCGATCACGAAGACCCCATCTGAGGAGCTTCTCTCTCATAGACAAAGACAAATGTCGGAAATCTCCAAGCGCAGGAAGTAGCCGCGAGTAAAGAGCTCGACGAGTAGCCGCATCTTGATCTCTCGCTCTCTCTAACAAGAAAGGTAAGGTACTAGGAAGAATCGGCAAATTAACCAACAGACTCCGTCGAACATCAGCACTAGGATCATTTTGAAGAATCTCCAGAAGTTTATCGAGTAATCCCGCCCCGGAATCCTCATCATCACTATCCTCCGCCTCGCCCTCGGCCTCATTCCCAGCAAGTCGTCCAAGTCCCAAAACGGCCTGAACCCTAACCATCGCCTCCTTATCATGAATTCTCTTCAACAACCCATGTCTCAGCAACTGAAATAGATCATCATCAATAGCATCCAAACTATTGATAATATGGCTGATAAGCTGGGTACTCCTATACCTAACAAACTTCTCCTTGGCGGTCAGCAGCGGGAGTGTAGTATTCATCAACAGACTTGTAAGTCTCGTACTAGGCGTCTCAACCATGGTCCCGGTTTCATCTGCTTCCCCTTCGGTCAACTCATTGTCCTTATCATTCGCATACTTCAGAAACAAGCCGATGAATCGAATCGCGCGTTCGCCGACACTTTCACTCTTCTTCACGGGCATAACACGTAACACACATCTCGTAAACTCAGTGTTAAACTGTTCCTCATCGAAGTCTTCCGCGCCGGTTCTGCTTTTTTTCGAGCTCGAGGGCTCGTAGACACATGCTTCTTGGATTTTGCGCAAGTTGATGACAAGCTTTCGATGGGAGGCGGTGGTTCGTTGGGCGTCTTTGAAGATGCTTGAGATCTGGGTACGGAGGGCGTTGTCTTCGGTTTCTTCGGGGATTTCGACGTAGGGTGTTGATACTCGGGATACTGTTGAGGCGCGCGAGTTCAGGGTTGGGACTGAGGATTTGCGGGAGACGGCGGTGGAGGTCCTCGTTGATCGTGAAGATACCCGTGTAGGCATCTTGAATGTGTTATATTCTTGATTTTGTGTATTCGTGAATGGATCGCAAAAGGAGTGTCGTGGTCGAGAAGTGGTGTTGTTAGTATGAGTTGTCGTCAGTCGTCAATTCGTTTATTATTTTCCCCAAGATTTAATCTGACGCGTTTGTGTATTTTGTTGTTGTTATTGGTTGCCGGGAAACGCCTACCCACCATCATCGGTGATAGGCGATAACGATAAGGGACCCCACCATAACCAGGCACCGGTGGCGGCGGGCTGTGGCACCCTTTGAAAGTCTGGGCGCAGGGGTAGTGACGTGCTTGTGAAGATGCGGCTCTCAAAGAAACCTTGACCTCGTACTCCAACTTAGTAAACAGCAACTCAACTACAAACCCACAAAATGTTCAGATCAAGTATACGGCGGTTCACAACCACCGTCGTCCGAACAGCTTCCCTCAATCCACCAAGCGCCTATCCATTTGGTCTATCAAAACCCCAAGGCGTTGTAAAAGGACTAACAGGAGGTACCATTCCTCCCTACCCCTCCACCTCCTCTAATAGCTAACAATTTTCACCAGCAATTGGCAACACCCCCCTAATTCGCCTCAACAAAATTTCTCAAGACACAGGATGTGAAGTTCTCGGAAAAGCCGAGTTCATGAACCCTGGGGGCTCAGTGAAAGACCGGGCAGCTCTCTTCCTCGTGGAACAATTTGAGTCCACGGGGCAATTAAAACCTGGGGGAACAGTCATCGAAGGGACCGCAGGAAACACCGGTATAGGATTAGCCCACGTCTGTCGTTCCAAGGGCTACAAACTAGTAATCTACATGCCCAACACGCAATCGCAAGGAAAAATCGATCTGTTGAGATTGTTAGGCGCGGAAGTCTACCCAGTCCCCGCAGTCGCATTCGAGAATCCCGAGAATTACAACCATCAAGCGAAACGCCATGCGGAGAGATTAGAGAATGCGGTTTGGACGAACCAATTCGATAATACGGCAAATCGGGAGGCCCATATACAAACCACTGGTCCTGAGATCTGGCAGCAGACGCAAGGAAAAGTTGACGCTTTTACATGCGCTACCGGTACAGGCGGTACGTTGGCGGGCGTAACGAGGTATTTAACAAGAATCTCGGATGGGAGAGTCAAATGCTATCTTGCCGATCCGCCGGGGAGTGTTTTGCATTCTTATATTGCTTCTGGAGGGGATCTGTTAGAGCGAAGTGGTTCGAGTATTACCGAGGGGATAGGACAGGGAAGGATCACGGATAATCTAAAGCCTGATATTGGGTTGCTGCATGGGTCTATGACGATTAGTGATGAGAAGAGTATTGAGATGGTGTATCGGTGTTTGGATGAGGAGGGATTGTATCTTGGAGCTAGTTCGTGTTTGAATGTTGCGGCTGCGAAGGAGGTTGCTGAGAGGCTGGGAAAGGGACATACGGTTGTTACAATCCTGTGTGATGGTGCGTATAGATATGCTGATCGTCTATTTTCAAAGAAGTGGTTGCAAGAGAAGAAATTGCTTGATGCGGTACCTAAGCACCTGGAGAAATACATAGTCCTTCCATAAGACAAGTTTGATTTGAAGGGTTTCTACATGTTGTACAACAAACTTTCATCTTCCACAAGTGCAACATTTTTATGACTTTGGCTTCCCAAATTCTTCTTCATATTCGCGGATACCCCAACGCACCTTCTCACGCGCCCAATCAGTTTTACCAACTTCCGTGTAGATCCTAGTAAGATCCACCTCCAGCTTCGCACGCAAATCTTTAAGTTGACCCCCGATCTTTGAGCTAGGCTCCAAAACTTCCGCAGCAGCAGCTAATGCCTGGGCGAGCCTAGTCTGCCAGAGAAGCCAGAAATTATTCCCGCCATGAAAGGAGAGATCTTCCGGTGGCGCTTCTCGGTCTAACAGAAGGAGTCTAGCCGCATAATCCGCAAGCTTCTTCTTCTCAGCTTGACCTCCTGTCTGCTGTGCTCGTTTGGCAGCAAGATGGACAAGTTGGGCGAGTACCACCGCCGAAAGTCGTGGATCGTACTCCGGGCCCGAAGGCTTATGCTTTGGATCCTCCATCAAATCAAGAACTTGTTCAGACCAAGAGAGTGCTTGTTCGGTGGCGGCAGGTTCCCATTCTGCTTTCTTTGCCTTTTGGAAAAAATATCGGAGAGCATCAGCGGCATTTCTTGGGTTGGCAAGCACGAAGCCAGTATCGGAAGCTTGTCGAATATACGCCAGCACCAGATCCTCTCGATTGTGCTTGGAGAAGAGAGCCAAGAATGTACGCGTCCAATGTGCAGAGCGTGGTATCCTAGCGCCGGTTTCCATGAGGCCTTCTAGCAGTGGGAGGATGTTGTCCACATCCTTGGCGTCCATCTTTTCTATGATTTGATTGAGGCTTTTATTGATTGAGGGGGGATCGAGGATTGGTTCGAGACGAAATCTTTCGCCGCCGATGTTGGTGAATATCGGGTCGTTTTGGATCATTTTGAAATTTTTTGCTTGGGTTACTAGACGTTTTTGGTGTTCGGAAAGGTAGGCTGGGAAGATGACGTTTTTGCGAATCCTCTCGAGGATAGCGTCGATTTCTGGGGACGAGGTTTTGGTAAATGCTGGGACGACGCCTAGATAAAATTAACTTCTAGCTTCAATTTTGCTAGTAGATGTTGCTGGAAGCTATCCACCTGGTTTTTGGCATGATCTGGAGGTCGAAAACATTCGCTGTTGAAGGGGCTTCAAGCACCAGTTCATGGAGGGTTTGGCCGCATATTGGGCATGCCGACAGATGCTTTGCGGCAACATGGAGATAAAAATGTTGAAATTGATGGGGGGTTACAGGTGGCGATCAATTGATTGCGATCAATTGATTATCGTGCGGGTGCAGGTGCAGGTGTAGGTGTAGGTGCAGCTGCTGATGGGGACGGTGGTGGTGGTGGTGATCCAATGGTGTTGAGATGATTTATGGTAAGGCTGGTGGACAAAAATTGCGAAAGGCCTTGCCTGTCTGTGCCCCCTGTCTACCCCCCAGAGCTTGTCAGGCTGTCTACTCGAGTACTCGTACTAGAGTTACTGTACTGCACCCACCCTCAAGCCACCACACCTAAGCTCTGGACAGGGGCGGGGGCGGGGCGGAGCGGGGAATTAATCACCAATCACCAATCACCAATCATATCATCACAGCCTCGCCAGTTTTTTGTGTGCAGCACCCTGGCTCCTGGGCTTCAACTGCACCTGCAAGATCTTGAGCCTCCTTGACTACGACGACGCCGCCAAAGGGGAATCTTCGAATCTCCCCGAATCGCCCTCGTCGCCCTCCCCAACTCCACGAAACACCACCATAATGGCGTCGACATCTCTCTCGTTATCATTTCGACCACGGCCCTTGAGCTGCTGGAACTCATTACTGCGACAATCACAATCCCCACTACAAAAAACAGTACCAGTCGTGAGGTCGAGGTCTCTGACGACGTACTACAAACCTAAACCAATCGATGCGCCCTTCGTCCGTATGTTTCTGTTCATGTTTCTGTTACAATTTCTATTCCCTCTACTACCTCCTGCCCAAGAAAGCCCTTCTCAATTGCTCTCATACTTACTACAACCAGCCAAAAAGAAAATCAAAGCCTACCCCCCACCCCCCTCCACCCGCGCCCTCTGCAAAGAACCAATCAAAACAGTAACAGCCTCTCAAATTGCCCTCCTCGATCCTACCGGTGCCCGCACAACCCTTTTCTCCAAGGCCAACCCCGAAGCTGCCCACGTAGGAGATATTTTACTCGTGCGTCTGAAGAACGGCGACCCGTTCGCAGGCGTCTGCATCAACATTCGACGTCGCGGCGTCGATTCCGCTATTTTACTCCGCAATGAGATGACCCGAGTAGGTGTAGAGATGTGGTATAAGATCTATAGTCCAAATGTGGAGGGCGTCGAGGTTGTGCAGAGAAAGGAGAAGAGGGCGAGACGTGCGAGATTGACGTACATGCGCAAGCCGAAACATGATATGGGCAGTGTACAGAATATTGTACTGGCATACCAGAGGACGAGGGGTGCTTTGCGGGGTGCAGCTGCTGGAGGAGCAGTGGGCCATGAGAATAAGGGAGGTAAAAGAAAGGTTAAGGGGAAGAAGGGGAAGAGGTAGTCTGGGATGTTGTATTATAGGGAAGGGCTTTGATGACCCATTTTGGGAAGGTTGTATATCAATGTTGCGATTACCCAAGATTTCTTTGCTGGTAAGCGTTTTTTGATATAGGATCAAGTGAGTGACTGCTATGACTTTTGGACTTGAATTTTAGAGTATATGTAGGTGTTTGGTTTCTTGGCTTGGAGTTTGGCAAGTTGTGTTTGTTGATCCAGTTTTTTTCTTAATTGCTTGTCTCTTAAGGTGATAACATCTTCTTTTGTCAACCCTTTTGTGTGCTTCATCTTCTAGTCATTTTTTCAATTGTCATTCCATTTTCATGAGCTGGACAAACAAAATCTTTTAACATATAAATACATGCACCTGGAGGAAGCAGCAGCATCTATTTCGCATCATACTTAATCCATTCCCTGTCATTTTCTGATATGCCTTATCCTTACTTGGCTGATGAACATGTGAGGTGTCATTTTGTAGGGTTACTGGATACACCATATATAAAAAGTTAGAAGATATAAGAATTGTCTAGAATCTTTAGATTATGAGGCTATAGAGTATGCCGAGGATGCTATTCTCCTCTTGTTTGTAGGTTAGGATACCCACTACACCATTCTAGGCACTTGTGCTGTGGTTTCTAGTTTCTTCTAGCCTCCTATATTGACTCACATGCATTCTTAAGTTCTTCTATCCACAAAAGTCTGGAGTATTTGTTATCATCCTTTCAAGCATTCACTCTTATGAAGGAGGACGTCATCATGAAGACCTTCAGTCCTTCACCATTTTCTGGTCGTCTTTAAATGGAATCTTCTCGCGTGTTTGCGTGTTTTCTGCATGTTTCCTGCATGTTTTCAGGAGTAGAATGTTCATTCTGGTGAATAGATCTTCGGATGAGCTTGGGTCATAACCTGCTCAAACCCAGCAGGTTCGCTCTTGAGCCCTGATAGGCTGCTTGATTCCCTATATTATTTTGAACCCTCCGACTTCTAAGAAGTTTCCATCACAGACAATCAAGAGATTTGCACATCAACACATCCAAGTTACATCTTCTGCCAACTACGAATACTTCCACCGACCCTAAAACATCCAAAAATGGCTCGTTTCTCAAAGAAGAAGTCCCGCGCCGAAAACCAAGCAGCAAAGCAAGCTGCGATAGACGCCACCACAGAGCGTCTCACGATCCAGCAACCACCAACACGTTTCCATGCTGCCATCACTCCAAGCAACGATGGAAAGAACGTCGAGGTGATCATCGATGCTAAACACCGAGCCAGTGCTTGTATTGCTAATTCTGGAGAGGACAATGAATGCAGTAAGTTTCATCTATCGTCTTTTCCACTGCCCCATCCTTCTCCCACGTACCACTTCCATGGCTTCTAATGGTTACTAATCTGTTCAACAAACAGTTGACCTGATGATCCTCAACGTCCTCAACCAATACAAGCAGACCACTACGTTTCTGAAGGTTAATATCTCCTACCGAGATCCTCTCGTGGTGACCAAAGATTTCCGTATCAGCGAGTTGCAATTTACAAAGCAACTCGCATTCACCGTCGCTCAATTCGAGAAGTTGGAGAAGGTGAATGTTCTTGTTGATGTGGCGATTGAGAAGAACCAAAACACTGGTGCAGACCAGTACGTTTGGTAGGTATTTCTCTTCCCTTCACCTCTGTCCATCTTCAAATTCCATAATCCAGAAGTAGACGTAAGCTAATAAACTCGTCTAGGCATCATCTGAAGCACTTGGTCTGGTGGTACAAATACAAACTCCCCAACCTCAAACTTTATATCTTCTCAATTCAGCAGGACTGCTGGAATAGAGTCGGGGAGGGTAGCAACGTAGACAAACGTTTAATAGGCTACAAGGAGAGCCTGGTCAAGGGTGGTGGCTTTGATTGAGCTGGATCCTTAGAGTGGGTGTCTCTTTACTGCAGTTGACTAGGGTTGGGCTGTTTCTTTTGTCCTTTTTTGTTTGGTACTTGAGGGGCTTTGAATAGATATGGTGATTTTGTCAGGGAGATATGAGAGATGTGGATATGGAGTAGAGTAAGAAGTATGGGACTGATGTTCAGATACTGGACAAGAATCGGAATCTGGGGTATGATGTATTTCAAGAAAGTATCTCCAGTTTCTTATTTCACATGTCTGTTCTACTTATCGCCATCTTTGCACTCGCAAATAGGGGACAATAGATAGATAATAGCAGACTGTCTTTCTATTGTACTGTACATCTCGATATTCTGAGACCTCTCATGATTGTAAGGGGAGTTATACATGTGTACTGTTGCCAGGTACTTGTTAATATAATATAATAACCCTAGTAAAGAAGAAGGTATATTAAGAAGTAGAACGACTAGTTGTCTTATAATTACCTTAACTAGTTTCTAAATAACCCTTAAGTATTATATCTTCTAAACTAAAACTACTACCTTTATAAACTATAGTAAGATTAATAGTACCTTAAAGGTATCGAAGAACTCGCTTTACTACTTTTATATAAGCTTTAGAGGGGTTGTTAAAGAACCAAGATAACACTAAAAGTATAAATGCTAAATCGGGACAAGTAAGCTAGCCGCTAGCCGGTGTATATAATTAATCCTATAATAGATTAATACTCGCGAATAACGTTTATATTAGTTTGTTTATCCTTTTGTTATAGTACTATTTAGTTCTATTATAAAAGCTCTATTAGAGTGTTAACTAGCTTATAGTTGTCTATACTAAACTTCTCTAGAACTCGCTTAATATAGGCGTCCTAGTATAAATAAATCTTATAAGCCCTTTATTAATATTCCTATTAAGAAAGGCGCCTACAATATCTATTTATTTAATCTTAAGGTTAAGAACCGCTATAATAGCTACGATTGTCTTTTATAAAGTTAACTTAACTACCTCTATAAAAGTTTAGAGATAGTCGATTTTCTAAAAGAAGACCTAGTAAAAGCCTTTAATAACCTAGCGTACTTTATACTTCTTAATATTACTGTTTTTATCTCGCTTTATCTTAAAGATATATCTATTTATTTTAATTTAATTTTATAAGAATCTAGAATTAATACAATAGAAGAAGATTTATTTAACTACCTCTTTAAAAGTTTAGAGATAGTCGATTTTATAGACATAGTAAAAGCCTTTAATAACCTAGCGTACTTTATACTTCTTAATATTACTGTTCTTATCTCGCTTTATCTTAAAGATATATCTATTTATTTTAATTTGATTTCATAAGAATCTAGAAGTAATACAATAGAAGAAGATTTGTTTAACTACCTTCTTAGATTATAGGAATCTAAACAGAATTACTATAATCTTATTGTTTAAAAACTAAGAAGTAAATTTATAAAGTGAGAACATGAAACTTAGTAAGATAATCTTTTTTATATTCTAGGAATTAGATTTCTTAAATTTAAAAAAGTAATAATGTTTAAGAATATTTATTGAGTTAGAATTTTGAAAGTATATATCTGAATATTATCTACTAGGTAAATAGTATAAGGTACTATATTACGCTTAATAAGAGTCTAAGTCTTCTTACGCTTAAGCTAGTCGTCCTTGGCCTTCTTTATAGCGCGCTATTTATAAGCGTCGCTTTACGTATATACTTCTTATAAAGTCTAAAGATTATTAGAAATAATATTAATATCTTCGAGAGTGTATAAGAATAAGTTAATAACTATTAAATCTAAGTTGTTATTTTTAGTACCTAGAGTTATAAGGGTTAACGTTAATTTAGTAATATCTATACCTAAGGTATCTAAGTCTCAGTATATCTATAGGCGAGTTCTTAGTCGATTTTAAAGATTAGTAGAAGGATAAACTTTATTTCTTAAGCCTATAGGTCGACCTCTAGCCCTGGGCGGTAGAATCTCGTCTTTAGAGTCTTATTTAAAACCTTTAGAATTAAATTCCTTACCTATAGAATCGCTAGATTCGCTATTTTCGATATTCTTTTAAATAAATTCCGACACCCCTCGCTTAAGATTGAACTCTTTATTAAACGCTATAGGAGAGAATACTACTCGATGTAGATTAGTTATAGGATCTAGGATAGTAACAGGCTCTTATACTTCCTAATAAGGGTTAAAATACTTAGTAACCTTATTATAGGCTTTACTATCTAGTCCTAAGATAAAGCCTCCTTTAAAAAATTAGATATCTAAAGATCGAACTAGTCGACTAAATATACTAAAAGAGAGAACCTATACTTTCTATATCTAACTTCCTTTATATCTAATAAGAATACTAGTATATACTCGAGATTTAATCTTCTTATTAGTAACTCGATCTTAAATTAGAATATATATAAAGGTTCGACATCTAAGTATATAGAAGTACTTAACTAAGGGGTTATTATCCTTACTAGGATATATCGCGGTAAAGTAAGCTTTATATAGTATTATACCTTTTAGGATTATATTTACTAACTTATTTATAATCTCTATTGTAGAGTATAATAACTTACCCTAGGGCTTTAGATTAATATCTTAATCGAGGATTATACTTCTCAATCTCTCGACAACTATTTAAATACTTCGTTTAACAAGGCTATCTTATTTAGGCGAGCGTAGTGTAGTAATTGTTGGGATATATTCCATGGTGTTTTTCCTTAGTCACATGATACAAGCGTTCGAGTACTTAAGTCCTCGAACGTTCCATCCTCGGTTAGCTCCTTAACCAATCGATTATCATACTCTACAAATAGGAGTATACGGTTCACCCTCTTTTACACTAACACTGATCAGTGTGTGCACACAGATCAAAAGATACTAAACCATTAAAAGTACAGTTATTTCAAGATCAATATGCCACGCCTCAGGAGCCTTTGAAGAGCATGCCTGGCGCGTAACCCCGAGGAGGTTAGATTCCGTAGCAGCTACCGTAGAATCGAAAACCACGAAGACGTTAAGAAGATTAGATAGTGTTGCGATATATTCTACGTGTTTACTCACGTGATAATCTAGGGCTATATATATACCCTAGATTCTACGTAGTAGACACAACATTAACGATTATTTAGTATACCATTTTATATGCTTGTTGTTCACCCTTTTAGCACCCGATATACCCTTACTATTATCTCTTCTAAGTTATACCAACACTAATCAGTAATCTACAGATTATTAACTTAGTTTAGGATCACTTATTAGCTCACTCGGTTCCTTACTGTTCGACAAACACGTATACCTACTAGCGTAGTAGAATGCCCTCGGATAGGACTTAAAGAGCAAGCACTTTATTACAAGACTCGACCTCTTAATTGAGCCCCTCGAAACCCTTCGAACTCGTTATTTAACTCGCTGGCGCAGTAAATTGTCAGACAAGACTCGAAGACTCAGAACCGAACCCCCCCCCCCCCCTCATTCGAAGAATAAGAGACTACAGCTGGCGTAGAAGTTGACACCTTTCTCTTCTACAGAGACCCCCCCTCTAGCCGACACTTCTCGAGTATACATAAAATCACGTTGTAAAAGAGCCTCAGATCACGCATTTGCACTTCAAAATCACCTTACAAAAGAGCCTCGGAATCACGCATTTGTACTACAAAAGACCCTTATTTTCAGAGCTAATTCCACCGAATTTTGCCCCCTTTGCGAGGGACGTTTTCCACCGACTTCCAGGACCACTTTACCTTCGATTTTTCCCCTACACTTTTCACCGACTTTTTTACTGTATATTGTGTGCCGACAACACAACCGAGACCCACACACACACACACACACACAACAATTGCAATTAGAACTCGAAGACCACCCTTCTGTTACACACACAGATCAAAGAGAGGCAGACAACCAACCCCCCCCCCCCCCCCCCCCTCTAGAACACTCGCTTAGCATAGAACCGGAACCGACACCCTACGATGCCTACATATGTTTTAACTTCGAAGGCGCTAAACGTAAGATGCCTAGCTATCTATAACTCTAGAAGGCACTACGATTACGAGATTAGCACCTTACTATTCCCAATTTACTTTATATACTAGGAAGAGAGGGACTTCTATCGCGTTAAGTACTATACCGTATCTAAGCTACGTACGTACCTTCGTCGAATCGGATTTAACATACTTAAAGGCAAGACCAATTTAGTAGAATTACTCTGTCTCGCTCTTAATCTCGCTCTTGACCCGACAATACCCTCTCCCCCCTCGAGGTTTATACTAGACAACACCCCCCTGGTCGATCGTATACTAGGCGGTTAGTATATAAGTATACTAGACGAAAGACCCTTCTACTAGGTACACTAGAAACCCTCACCGACCTAAACAGAAAGAAAACTTTACGAGGGTTATACCCCCTAGCACTCCCGCCAATCATCCCCCTTTCTTAACGGATACGACAAGCGAAGGATAAGCGAAGGATATATAGAATAGACAGAGCACTTTAATTAGTCAGCTGGGCAGGCAGATAGATATAGCTGGGCAGGTAGATAGATATAACTGATTAGCTGGCTGGACATGTGGCATTCCCTCTTTTTGTAGCTAGTACTCGTCTCACTAGTAGTCTTCACGACCTTCTAAAGTTTTACCAGTGTTGCGATATATTCTACGTGTTTACTCACGTGATAATCTAGGGCTATATATATACCCTAGATTCTACGTAGTAGACACAACATCAACGATTATTTAGCATACTATTTTGTATGCTTGTTGTTCACCCTTTTAGCACCCGATATGCCCTTACTATTATCCCTTCCAAGTTATACCAACAGATAGAGCTAAGACGCTTGGTTGGTCTCTAGAATGGTTCTGTTTAATCTAAATAGTGAAAGTCTAAGAACTCCTTCTGTTCTCTAGATTAAGACCTAACTATTCCCTCGTTACGACAATCGGAACTCGATCTCTTAACTGAGCACTTTCGAGTTCAACAACAACTCTCAACCCTCCCTCTCTTGAATCACTCGTTCAGCTACGTCACAAAGCTGAACTTAAAGCCTCGCTCGCTTATTTCAAACAACAAAACCGCAAAGTCCTAAATCGACCTAGAACAGTAGACTAGCAAAGACCCTGAAAACACCACGGATATCGACGGACAAACGCTGCCCTAATATCCTGTAAAACTTTCCCTGTCTTTTTTTACGTTCTAAGACCACCTCGCTAAGCGACCCGCCCCACACATATCTACAACAACACTTCAAAAGAACAAGTCTACTACCACTCCTGGCCGATTCTATCGAACAACTTTAGGGTGGAATTCTTGCGTGGGAAGCTACGAATACTTAAGTAAATTCTACATATATCTAAGAATCCACTCAAGAAAAATGGACCAGTTAGAACTCGCCGCTTGGTTTACAAGGAAGTGATAGAAGTGATGGAAGTGATGGAGTTTGTACCTGTTTTGATACCTTGCTTTGTGGTTATGTCTTGTCTTGTCCTCGTTTTGTTTGCCTTGAAAGTACTACGAGTGTGAGGATATACTTCATGGTGTTTTTCCTTAGTCACATGATACAAGCGTTCGAGTACTTAAGTCCTTGAACGCTTCATCCTCGGTTAGCTCCTTAACCAATCGATTATCATACTCTACAAATAGGAGTATACGGTTCACCCTCTTTTACACTAACAGTAATCTCTTTAATAATTCTAAAATCTTTAATATAGTTATCAATCTTATTAACTAAATATTCTTTACTACTATCTAACCGTTACTTCTTAATTTTAATACTATATTAAGTATAAATAAAGGATTATAAATACTTAATGTAAATCTAAGCACCGCTCTTCTTTACTAATAAGTAGTAGAACTTATATCATAATACCTCGTTAGTTATAATTATACTACTATATACTATTAGTAATATATAAAATACGTTATAATATATTCGACTATAAACCTCTAGAACTCGAGATTTAGAATCTATAGTCTTTAGTCTATATCTTATCGGTTTTCTAGTTTTATAAGGATTATAAAGTAACTGTCGTTATAGTATTCGAGTGAATATACTCGATGGCACGGACCACCTAGTCCTGCCTATACTATTCTAGCACCACTTCCACACCTTTGACTCGGTGTGCACATTACAAGTAGATAGTCTAATACTAAGGTATTAACCTCTACTATATTACACCTTATCTTTAACGAGATAAACCAATAGTAACTCTGTTGCGACGTGGGATAAGTAAATAGTAAAGGATATAGTGAATAGGTTCTAGATGTAGCGTATATAGAATAAGGATAAGTAAATAGGATCTTAATGTGGCACAGCTTAGGAGGGATCACGTGATCAGCCCTGGCGAGCTGACGAACCCTGGTAACGCCACCAAATATCCTACTATATAATCAAGTAGCTAGTCCTTCTAAAATCATCATCTATTATTCAACCAACAACCTAGGACCTAACAGTCTTTTGTACTAACAAACTCTTCTTATACTAGTATAGGAATAGAATAGATCTCTATATCCTTAACTACCTTTTAAGTTATATATATAATCTCTATACCTAAATAGACGAGTCGATAATAATATAAGTATAAAGTTAGTTTAGCCTTTTAGATTACTATAGGTATAAATATAGCGGTAATATTATTAGGTATATCTTCTAGTATATAATCTACTAATAAATATAACTTTTTATATAGTAGATATATATATAGAGCCTTAATTAGATAATAGTTATTATTAAGTAATCTGTAGGTCTCGTTAATAGATCGTTCTTAGAGTCTTCCGCTACTAATTACACTACCGAAGTAGTCGAAGATCTTACTAGAAAATAGATTAATTCTACCTTCTAGTATCTAGTAATAGTTCTTTAAGACTACCTTACGATATTTAGTAGCCGAGATCTTTAAATATAGGATTATAGTTCCTACGCCTAGGACACGAACCTCGCTACTAACAACCTTGGTACGTCCTATAAGTTAAACGTTTAAGGTACTAAAACGATTTCTATTATAGTAGATACAGGTATTAGTCCTAGTATTGTTGCGATATGCCTTATCTCCTTACCTCCTGGCGTAGGCTGGCTACATGCTTGGCTACGTGGCATGAGCTGACGTATGCACGCTTGCCTGCAAACGAGGAATCACGTGACGTGATTCCTGGGTATATTAGGAGACCTGTAGCCAGCTAGTTAGAAGACAAGACGAAATAAAATACAAGATTATTGTACTATTCTCATTTGACTCGATTTGTAGTCAAACCAACAAGTATTATAAAGAAACTTAGCTTTCTGCCTAGCCATATCTATCTACCTCCCTAGCTGACTAATTAAAGTGCTCTGTCTATTCTATATATCCTTCGCTTATCCTTCGCTTGTCGTATCTGTTAAAAAAAGGGGGGTGATTGGCGGGAGTGCTAGAGGGCATAACCCTCGTAAAGCTTTCTTTCTGTTCAGGTCGGCAGGGGGGTCTCTGGTGCTGTCGGTAGCGGGGGGATTTGTTTAGTATCTGCGCGACTAGAGGGGTGTTGTCTAGTGTGAACCTCGAAGGGGGAGGGGGTTGGTCGGGTAAAGGGCAAGCTAAAGTGATCTTGCTAAGTTGTTCTTGCCTTCGAGTATGTTAAATCCTATTGTTGTGTGTGTGTGGCCGAGTCTTGTGGGTCTCGGTTGTGTTGTCGGTACACATAAAACAGTGTAAAATATATAGTAAAAATCGGTGAAAATTGCAGGGAAAAATCGCTGAAAAAGTAGACCTGGAAGTCGGTAGAATCGTCCCTCGTAAAAGGGGAATTTAGCTCTGAAAATGCTGGAAAACTTCCCTCGCAAAGGGGGCAAAAGTGGCGGAAAATGCTAGGAAAAACTGCCTCGCAAAGAGGGCAAAATTCGGTGGAATTGGCTCTGAAAATAAGGGTCTTTGAGGCTGAAAATGAGGCTCTTTTGTAGTGCGAATGCGTGTTGATTTGAGGCTCTTTCGCAAGGTGATTTTGAAGTGCAAATGCGTGATCTGAGGCTCTTTTGCAGGGTGATTTTGTGTATACTCGAGAAGTGTCGGCTCGAAGGGGGGGGGTGGTCTCTGTAGGAGAGAAAGGTACTACTTCTGCGCCAGCTGTAGTCTTTTGCTCTTCGAATGAGGGAGGGTTGAGAGTTGTTGTTGAAGTCGAAAGTGCTTAGTTAAGAGATCGAGTTCCGATTGTCGAAGTTAGTTTGATAGTAGATTTAGCCCTTTTAGGGTACTATTTCGACTGGCTCTTCGTGGTTTCCGTTCTAAGTCGTTTCTACGGTAGTCGTCTGTTACGTAGTAGATTTAGCCCTTTTGGGGTACTACGTAAAGGCATACTCTTTAAAAGCTTTAAAAAGGTGATGAATATATGATCTCGAGATAACTGTACTTTTGATGGTTTAGTCTCTTTTAATATGTGTATATATACTGATTAGTGTTGGTGTAAAAGCGGGTGGGGATGCGACGACTCAACACCTGTACGCGGTGCATCCTACGAACCTTTAGCTAGGGCTTGCCCTAGTCTAGAGAGCCAAGATTGAGTCTATCGCGAGTGACCGCACTCGCGCGCAAGCAGTTTTTAACAGCGGAAAAGCGTCACGATTCTCGACTTCCGGCAGCGACTCACCTCTTCTTCTTCGACTACCTCTATCTACTCGTCCGCCACCCTACCTACCTACTCTACCTCGATTCTCTACCGAGCTAGTCTTCTATACAGCACCTACGACAATATATATACCCCCTAGCTAGGGAGGAAAGGCGCGGGAGCTGTATTCGGAGGGGCAGGGAGGGCCTACTCGTTCTAGGGGGGTAGGAGGGGGTAACACGAGATGCGCAGGCTACGAGACAGGCAGGCTACGAGGAGGGGGGATATAGGCCGTCAATAGGTTATTTCGGGTTTTTTAAGGCTATTCCGACTTTCGAATTCTATACGCGCTAAGACTCACGATAAGGGCAAGGTAGCCCCACCCTTCTTGTTTATCGACTTACTGCCTATCTCCTAGGCGGAGATACTATTATATAGGTCTAGTAAGGCGCTTTTGATTCTGTTCGAGTACCTAGGATCTATACTCTAAAGACTCTACACGCCTAAGGCCTATAGGCTCGGAAACTACCTCGCTATAGTAAATGCTTAACGACCCAACTAGAGGGGTTAAGTACACACGTAGTCCGTCGGTCCGGAATCCTACCTTAAAATGCTTTCTTTAGCTCACATAGCACTATAACACCGCGGGATTAAGGACTCGGGTCTACCTTTAAGGCTGTCTTTTTAGTACCTTTCGGGGGAGTTTTTAGCGGTTTTCAAGGTAGAATATGTATATAATAGTCCTAAGCTTAGTACGCCCCTATACCCCTCGGGAGGTTTAGCGCTGTACTTATACCCACTAGATAGGACAGCCTCACGGCGTAAAAATACATTCATTCATTTATAAAAGCGGGTGAACTAATATACTCTCTTTGTAAAGTATGATAATCTATTAGTTGTGTCTACTACGTAGAATCTAGGGTATATATAGCCCTGGATTATCACGTGAGTAAACACGTAGAATATATTGTAACAACTACTATTCGACAATAAGGTTATATAAAGTTATATTACTAGAGCCTTAATATCTAGACTCTAGAACTCCCTAGGCTTCTCGCGTATTAGTATAACCTTAGATTATATACGCGGTATCGCTAGTATAGTTCGTTTAAATAGCTCGAATTACAGTTATATTAGCGGTTCTATAGTCGGTCTATTTTTTAGTCTCTTCCTCTATATACGTTTTACCTAGTTAAAGGACTTTTAGAACTACCTTAGAGATTATATAGGTAGGGTTAATCACTTCTTTAATATTTAATTATACTAGTAAACACTTAAGAGTAGTCTTCTATTATTAAAAACCCTCCTTATAAGTCCTACCTTTTCGGTAAAGGCGAAGCCGGCACTATTGCCTTATAACGCTTTTAATTGGTATAGTTTTAGTTCTAGTACTACTACTAGCTCTAAAGATGACGAGGATAGCGGATTGTTATCTCTACTACCTTTACTATCTAAATAATCGTCGTCGCTCGAGTTGTCTAAGTCGTCCGATAGTCTAAATCCGTCGAATCCTATATAGGGTAATAAAATTAGTAGAAGTTATAGGTAAAGTAGCTCGCTTTAAAGGATTAGTTATTCTAGCTAAAACTCTCTAGGTTCGTCGTCTAATATACTATAAATATCTATATTTATAAGCGGATTTGTCTTACTGTTGGTTTAACTACAAAGTCAATGAGAATGGTACAATAATCTAATATTGTATTACGTCTTGTCTGAAGTTCTAGCTAAGTGCTGGATATAGGTCCCTTATATACCCAGGAATCACGTCACGTGATTCCTCGCTTACAAACAGATACGTATATCGTATTAGCAATACGTTAGCTTATATACAGCTGGTGTTTAAAGCTTATGCGTAGCCAGCTTGTGCCGGCATATAGCCAGCCTTAGCCAGCCTGTACCGGCGTATAGCCAGCTTTAGAGAAGTAGCATATCGCAACACTTACTTTAAGGGCTTAGGGGTTAGTAAGGAATTTCCTTATATATTTTAAAGAATATACGAGGTATAATAGGGCTTGGTTTTATTAGAGAGTCTGTCTAAATCGGTTAATTATTACTAACGTTTTCGAAGACTACTATAGATACTTGTTATACTATAGCTAATCTCTCCTCTTCGGCTTTCGAGACGTACTACCCTGTCAGGGTGGGTAATTGAGTAGATTGTCCGCAAGGAGAGAAGGACAGAACTCCTCGCGGTGGAACTAACTAAATAGCTACGGAACCTAGAATACCCCGCACTTGTAATAGTACTAATTTACTTTCGCTTACCCCGCACTTGTAAGCAATACCCCTTATTCACTTTCGCTTATACCCCGTACTTTACCCCTATTTACCTAAGCGACTAATACGTGTAAATCTATTTACCATAAACTCGAAATCGAACCTTTATATAAGGCCCCCCCTTATACTAAAATCCTACTACTTCGAAGCGCGAGCAGCCTATAGTTCCTCGGAAGTAGGTTATAGTCTATTAGGAAACGAACAATAGAATAGAGCGCGAGATATAGACCTCGAAAAGACGTTTTTAAGAGGCTCCTAGGTACTCTTGTTATAACCTCGCTACTAGACAAGATACTAAAATTGGCCGTCTTAACGCCTAGAGTCGACGATTTTATCGATAGCCTAGAGCTCTTGACTACTGTTATTAAGTACCACCGGCATCGCTAGCGGATTAGACTGGCCAGGGAGCGGAGTACCTGTTAAAGGACGTAATAAATTAGTATAAAAGACTAGGTAGATAGCTTTAAGTTCGACTGGTAAGTCTAGCTTATAAGCGTACAAGTTAACCTTTTATAAAACGCGGAACGGACTAATAAACTTAGCGTTAAACTTCGGAATAGGACGCGTAGATAGGATGTTCTTAGTACTTAATAGCACTAAATCGCCCACTCGATAGTTAGGAGTAGGGGTTCTCGAATTATTAGCTAAGGACTCTATAGAGTCTCGAGCAGCTAGTAGGTTGGTTCGAAGCAATTCGAGGATTTCTTATATTTCTTATATAAACTACATACTAGCTAGTTCTTTTAGTAACAAAGAATCTAGGTCTCTTAGTGGTAAAAAGCTTAGCCTAGGATAGTAACCGTAGTTTGTAAAGAAGGGGGACATTCTAGTAGAGCTATTTATAACATTCCTTATAGCAAATTCTGCTAAAAGAAGATATTATACCTACTTCTTCTAAGCGAAGTCTAAATAAAGTCGAAGATATTTTACTACTAACTTATTTATAATTTTAGTCTAGCTATCGGTTTTAGGATAGTAAGCTATCGAGAGCTATACCTAAATTTATAGTATCTTATAGACAGCTTTCTAAAAGTTAGATATAAACAAGGTTCCTCGATTAGAAATAATTAAACTAGAGAGTCTGTAAAGCTTCTAAATCTCTCGGACAAAGATATAAGCTAAGTCGGCGGCGGTTATAGTCGTCTTATAAGGAATACTATAGCAGTCCTTAGAAAGTCTGTTAGTTACTACTATTATCTAGTTAAAACCGTCTACTCGAGTAATAGGTCCTATAAAATCTATAGACAAGTCGGTCTAACGCTAAAGTAGAAGTAGAAGTGGTTTTAGAGTGCTCTAATAACGAAGCTAAGAGTACTTGTTATAAGTGTAATTCTTATAAGCTTTATAAAACTGAGCTATATCGTAGTAAAGTTTTAGCTACTAATAATAGCGAGAAATTAACTTAAATAGCTTGTTTTATCCTAGGTGGCCGCTTTCGACGGAATCGTAGCTCTTTTAAAGTAGCTATACACGTAAACTAGTGTTAGGAACGTATAAGCGGTCCCGGAAGTACAACTAATTGTCGCGAATCACGTACTCTAATAGCGACACCTCTTTAGAGTGTAGAATACGGTTAACACGATTTATTTTAGTAGATATTCGCTTCTAAAAGGGGTCGTTAGGGTAACCTTCTTTAAGTATAGGAGTAATCCTCTAATCGTTAGATTCCTTAATCTCGTTAAGTTAAATAGGTAACAGGCGTATCTCGTTAAGTTAAATAGGTGACAGGCGTAAGGCAGGGTCTAAATTACGTTTCTTAAGTAGGGCCTAGTCTTAGTATTTTAGGCGAGGGTCGTTCGAATCTTAGGGTAAATCTTAGGAGCGGCGAGTTAAAGAATTAGGCTTAATAAGGTCTTTTATAGGGGCTACTTTAATAATAAAATTAAAAGAAGATAAGAACTTACTCTAGCGTACTTAGCGACGAGTAAGATACTTAGTAGTTATAAAATACTTAAGATTCTAGTAGTCTATAAGAACCGAAATAGGGTATTCGACGCTGGCTAGCTCGGCTCGCTAGGATTTAAAAGCTCGTACAATAGTAAGGAGCTCTTTGTCGTAGATCTCGTAATTATACTCGCCGGGGTTAAAGACTCTGGACATAAACGTAACAGGGTGTAAAACGCTATTAAAGTACTAAGAAAGTATTATAGTAGAGATAAAATCTAAAGAGTTACATTCTAGGACTACTTCTTTAGTATAATTAAAGTGTCGAAGTGTTGGGATATATGTTATTCACAAGTTACATGTTTACATAGTCACATGATACAAGCGTTCGAGTACTTAAGTCCTCGAACGCTTCATCCTTAGTTAGCTCTTTAATCGATTATTATACTTTACAAAGAGAGTATATTAGTTTACCCTGTTTTACACTAACACTGATTAGTGTGTGTATATAGATTAAATAGACGGCTAAACTATTAAAAGTACAGTTATCTCGAGATTATATATATTACCTTTTTAAAGCTTTTAAAGAGTACGTCCTTGCGCGGTACCCTAAGAAGGCATCCTACTGCGCAATAGACAACTACCGTAGTAACGATAAAATCGGAAACTACGAAGAGCCAGTTAAGATAGTACCCTAAGAAGGCATCCTACTATCTTACTAACGAAGGGCTAGTCGAAATAGTACCCTAAGAAGGCATCCTACTATTTCTACTAACTTAGACAATTAGAACTCGATCTCTTAATTAAGTACCTTTAAGCTTAAGTAAATAATAAAACGATAAAATACTTATACTGTAAAAGTCCTAAAAATCGACTTAGAACAGCGGACTAGTAAAGACCCTTAAATTACTACGGATATTAACGGACAAACACTTCCCTACTACTTCTACTATAGAACTTAAAATCAGACTATTCTTTTATACTTTTTATAAACCTTTTCAAGGTATAGGAACAGATTAATCGGCGTTGTTCTATAACGTAGATTTAGTAAAAATTTTCCCTGTCTTTTTACGTTATAATACTACCTTACTAAGCGACCCGCCCTATAATACCTACAACAACACTTTAAAAGAATAATACACTACACTCCTATATAAGCCCGGAATTCACCTTAAATCGTTCCTTCACACTAATAATCAAGACAATCTTTAACAACATTACCGGTTTTACTACGTTATAGTATCTAAAGACTATACTCTTTAACGACCGGACTTCTTAGACCCCTGTCCTACTACCATTACCACCATTAGTACGCCTTATTAAAACCCTTACTCGAAGAGCCTTCCGTAAGAGCCTAGGTCTACCACCAGCTCTTATAAAGTAGAACAAGATCCTCAAAGTCTTCTCTCTTCTACTATCTTGTCTTATCCTTATTCTCTCCCTTTTACAGCGTGCTAAGCGAACGTAAAGGACATCTAACATGCCGCTAAAGAAAGCCGTCGCTACCGCCGCCACGGCCGCCACCGTAAGGGAGCCCGACTCTAAGTCCGTCTTAGACCGTCCGGAGTTACCTTAGGAAGCACCTATAATCAGGGGTATAAAACGACTAGCGCTAACATCGTCAGACAGTGTAGAGTTAGCCTACGTTATATACGCGAGGGAAGTATATAAGGACTATATACTAACAGACGACACTCTCTAGTATAAGTTTAAGAAAGACTTTAAAGGATAGACCGAGGCTCGCTTTAACAACGTAACCCTATAGCGCGTAATAGAACTGCGAGTATACCTCTATAAACGTAGAGTCTAGATACTAGAGGTGATTACTAGAAGACTGTCGATAATACAAACCCTTATAGTTACTCTCGAGGAGGAATAGGGATACAAATAGACAATTACTAAAGTAAAACACTATAAGTAAGAATACCTACACCTTATGTCCGACAAGTTAAAAGGTATGGTAGAACAAGCAGAGAAATAACACTATAATATAACCCTACGCCTCGAACAAACTCTAGTCTATCAAGTCCTAGCTGTTCTACAACCTAAGTAACAACCTGTCTAACAACAACCTGTTTAACAAGTACTAATAACACTAGTAACAACTATCGGACGCCAGGTATAGTTTACTACTGCTCCTTTAACTTTAATTAGCTAAAACCTCGCCCTAGGATTATACTAAAACCTCGCCCTAGGACTACTCTAACAAGAAGGATTATAAACACCTACCTTAGGAATAAGGCTATAAGGAACATTGGAATACCAGTTAGAAGTCGACCTATAGCTAACACCGGCCATCTACGGAACCCCCTACTAAAATTCTAGTACAATAGGCCTATTTGGACTAAGAACAACTAACACTATAAGCTAAGAACTACATCCTACCGCCGTAATAAAACCCCTATAACCGGAGGACACAACCCCTTTCCTAGAGGACCTAAAGGCTATAATCTCGCCTAGACAATCCTACTCCTTTAGACAAGAACTCTCTAACGTCGGTAAAATCTATAGGGATAATATAAAGTTCGGTAGTATAGGAGATAACTTCCTCGAACGCCTAGCCGTGTTTATAGACGTCTATACTAGTTGTAACCTGCCACAAAGTAGCTACTCTCTTATACTACCTATAATGCTAAAAGGACTCGCCTTGTCATTTTACAACACCTTAATTAGAGCTATAAACAAGAGGTTTAATATAGCCTATACAATGATTTTATAGCGCTTCGAAAATAGGGCCTATAAACTTTACAGCCTCGCTACGTAGAATAGAACAACACTGCCGTTCGTCACATTATAAAACCCCGGAAAGAGCCTGTCTAAATGCTTCTCTATCCTCCTAAGCGAATTATAAACAATTTACCCTCGACTTAAGTAAAGCTTACGGAACGACGCTTTCTATATTAACCACCTTGTAATTAGATGTCGCTCGGTACCCGCCTGCCGCCTGGCATACGTAAGCCTACCTCTACGCCTAATAGATTTTATCGAACAACTACAGGGAGTAATACTCGTATGGGAAGCCACAAGTAGCCAGGCAAGTTCTATATATATATAGGATTAAGATTAAGGAGAAACCGCCGCGTAGTTTATAAACCGACAATTCTACTAAAGTAACCGCGGTAGAGGCTCGTTACGTGGTTTACCCCGAGGCTTATCTAGGGGTCGCTTCCGATCCTACAACAACACTAGAACGAGCTAGAATTCCTTAAACCACAGGAACGTAAGAGACAGGAAATACTACGTTTATAAACGGTCTAGATATATCTTATATAATCACATACTAGAAGAACAAGTAGCGGCTAGAAAAGCCTTTAACAACAGACACCCGGGCCGGAACTCGGACTCTTACTATAACACTTTCCTAGCCGAATTCGAGCCGGAACAAGAGACCCTTATAGTAATAGAAGACCTCGACGATATCCTTAATTAAGAGGATAGCTATAAAGAAGACTAAGGCACGTAGCCTAAAGTCTACTATTAGGAAGATACGATAGACTATATTCGTAAAGGCGAAGTATTTATGTCGAGCGTTGGAAGTATTAATAACATCGATGTATAGAAAATAATAGAACATTTCTGTAACGAGGCCTTTTTACATATAACCACCGCCAGAATCCCATTTTCCCTAAAATCTAGAGACATTAAAACATTATTACTCTAGTACTTAGAATTATACTTTTTTAGCTTTTTAATCGATATAGGAGCCGTAGGAGTATCGTTAGTAGGACACGTCTAATTTTTAGTATATTGTTTAATCTATCCTACTACTAAAATAGATAAATTAATAGCCGGAACTACTAAGGTTAGATACGGGATAGGCTCTACCGAGAACGTCGGGTCTGTTACCGTAGACTCGCCTATAGGCTACGTCACTTTCTAGGTAATGCCTAAAGGAATTAACATACTATTTATTATATATATCGACGATCTATATAAGCTAAAAGCGTTATATAACAACCTTATAGACACTATTACTATTAACAATAAAACGATTCTAACAAGACGCCTAAACGGACACCCTTTCCTTTAATAGGGCACTATAAAGAACTTAAGCTATTCCTTAAACGACAACCACCACGAACACCTACTCTCCGAGGTAGACCTTCGCCGCCTATATTAAAGATTCGGCCATCCCTCTATCGACCGCCTATATAACATCCTTAAAAGAGCCGGTCACAAAGACGTGTCTTATAAGGCGATCGAAGCTCTAACGGAATACTATAATAAGTGCTAATTCTATAAGAAGGCACTAGGTAGATTTAAGTTCTCGATATAAGACGACGCCGAATTTAACTTTAACGTCTACTTCGACATTTGTTATATCGACAGAAGCTACGTCGGCCACCTTATTAATAAAGCTATACGCTACTAAAGTAGCGACTTCCTACCAGACCTCAAGGCTAAAACAGTCTAGGAAATAATCCTTAGAGAGTAGGTATCTACGTACCTCGGACCACCAGATATAATAACAACAGATTAAGGTTTATAAATAGTAAGTAGAGAATTCCGACTACTAGTAAAGATAATAGACATCGACGTTAAACTTATACCTATAGAAGCCTATTACTTAGTAGGACGAGTTAAAAGATACTATAACATAGTACGCCGCGCCTTTAAAATAATCACTTAGGAAGCGCCTTTAATTAAACGACGAACTCGGCTAAAGATAGCCTTTAAATCTATTAACGATACCGTAGGACCAGACGGCCTTATACTAACTTTACTAGTATATAGCGCCTACACCCGGATGACTTATAACGACGTACCCGCTATAGACATAGTATTTCGCGCTATCGCCTAGCGAAACGTAATAAAGGAAGTTTGACGTCTTTATATAGAACGATAAGTATAAACTGCCTTAAACATAAGGAATAGTCTAATTACGTCGTACCTAAAGGACCTCCCGCTTAACTACTTAGTACGAGTTTTCCGCAAAAAGGACGGTTAGTAAGGACTATATAAACTCGTTAAGCTAGAAGGAGAAACCGTAACAGTCTACATCCCCGGCCCCTTAGCAGGGGATATAATCTTTAGATCTACGTGTGTAAAACTATACTACTAGGAAGAAAACAACCCTAACACTACGGACAACCCTTTAAGCAACCCTAATAAAGCTACGGGAGAAGATAAACCAACCCCCTCCGACCTACTAATCTCAGCTACCACTCGTATATTAAGATCCTAGAGGACCTAGGAACTAGGACTACTACTAGGACAATTCTTTAAAGCTAAAGATAAACTAACCGGTTCTAAAGCAACTATAAGTTAGGCCACCCCTTATAAGGAAGCTAGAACGCTAAATACACAGACAACCTTACTACCTACTAAACGAGGCCGCGGAAGACCTAGGAAGGAACGATCAACATTCCTTACACTCGGATTAACAACCTTGTCGCTAGAAGACCTAGAAGAAATACGCGGATTTAAGGAACTAAACTCATTTAACCTAATCGACGAATCGGAGGTCCTACTAGACGTAAGGATCTTTAACTCTAAATTCCTTAGAATAGTAAAAGACGAAGGCACGCTAAAAGAGAGAAAGAAGTCTCGATTAGTTATCTAAGCCTAGGGAGATAAAGAGAAGAGCCTTGTAATAACCGAGTCGCTAACTATTTAGAGAGTTAGCTAAAGGATTATAATAAATTTAGCTACAACCTTAGGCTTTGACCTACACTTACGAGATATTATATAGGTATATCTTCGAACTAGCGAACCTTTAACTAGACGATTCTTTACTCGACTACCCTAGAACCCTCCTATACTATAATAGGACAATAAAATACTCGAAGTAATATAGCCATAGTATAGGATACCCGAAGTAGGAGTATACTAGTACGCTCGATACTCTAAGTTCTATCTTAATAACTTATCTATAGAACTGTTAACCTTCGACTAGTGTCTATTCGTCGCGAACGAATTAGAAACAACAGGAGCATTCGGCGTAATCGGACTATAAACTAACGACTTACTAATACTAGCGAACAATAAATTCGTAGTAAGAGAAGAAGCTAAGTTTAATTCCGTAAAGCTAGAACTAAAGTCGAAGCCTTAAGAGAAGCTCACTATTAGCAAGCCACTCGAATTTAATAACAGCACCACCACACTAAACTAGGATAGCTCTATAGTCCTTATATAGAAGTAGAAGACAAAGGATAGATTAAAATTAGCTAAGGGACCGGCCGAATATAAGGTAATTCGGGCGCTAGGAGCCTATATATCGGGAATCGCCTAGCCGGAAGTTGCCTGCGCTCTCTCCTTTGCCGCCTAGGTGAGCGCCCCTAAGAAATAAGATGTTAATACACTTAACAAGTATATTAAATAGTAGATTAAGAACAAGGATCGAAGAATAAAATTAGTACTACTAGAACTCTTGTCGCTTAAACTCGTCTGTTTTACAGACGGCTCATTCGTAAACAACACGGATTTTACGTCCTAGCTCGGATCGGTCCTTATACTAATAGACCGTTATAATAAAGCTAATATTTTACATTAGAGCTCGACAAAGTGTAAGAGAGTTACCCGGAGCGTCCTTGCCTCGGAACTGTACGCAGTCAGCTAGGGCTACGATATAGCGATATGTGTAAAGACTACCTTAATACGTATCCTCGGCTAGCACGTGCCGCTTAAGATTTATATAGATTCTAAGTCTATTTATAAATACCTTGTCAAACTCGGAACGACGAAGGAAAAGAGACTAATAATCGACGTAATATACCTAAGAGACGCCTTTAAGCATAAGGATATCGACCACTTAACGTAGATCGAGGGTAAAACTAATCCCGCTAATGCTATAACTAAGGTAAACGTAAACAGCGCCTTAAAGGCTCTAATTGACACGAACATGATCGTGGTAACAGCTAACGCCTAGGTTACAAGGGAGTAAGGAAGGGATAGAGTTTTTATATATATTTTAGAGTTATACGTTTTACTTATTTTTAGGTTCTTATTTTATTCTGCTCTACTACGTTTTAAAACCTCTTTAAAAGTACTACAAGTGTTGGGATATATGTTATTCACAAGTTACATGTTTACATAGTCACATGATACAAGCGTTCGAGTACTTAAGTCCTCGAACGCTTCATCCTTAGTTAGCTCTTCAATCGATTATTATACTTCACAAAGAGAGTATATTGGTTCACCCTGTTTTACACCAACACGAAGAATAGGGGCTAAAATAAAAGCTCGCTTAAGAGTCTAGAACGTGTACTTATAATCCGAATCCTAGGACTAGGACACACCTTGCCGAGATAGGAAATTAAAAGGTTTGACGATATATAAGAAGTCCTTAATAAAGCGACGGTAAAAGTTTAAAAACCTAAGGAAAGCTTATAAGTCTTTAAGATTAGACGACGTCTACTAGCGAACGACTGTAGAGACTTTCTCTAGGTCTATTTATACCCCCTTAGTGTTAATTATTATACCGAGGTATTTGACTTCCTATACTTTAAAATCACACTTCTTTATATCTAAATTTAGTCCGGCGGCTTAAAGGGCATTAAGTATATAGTAGACGTGCTCGTAATAGGATTAAAGGTTATTAGAATAGACTAGTACGTCGTCTATAAAAGTAGTATAAAAGATATCTAGGAATAGACAAAGAACCTCGTTAATCCGCGCTTAAAAGGTGGCGGGGGCGTTTATAAGGCCGAAAGGCACAACAAGGGACTCGAATAAGCCGTATCTAGTATTAAAAGTAGTAAGCTATTCGTCCCCTTCCTTTATTCTAATACAGTTAAATATAACGATCACGTCGAGCTTTATAAAGTATTAAGCCTTACTTAAGCGTTAAAGGGTCTTTTAAATTAGTAGAATAGGATACCGGTTCTTAATAGTAATGTCGTTTAGAAGTCGATAGTCTATATAAAAGTAGAGGCTACCGCTAGGCTTCTTTGTAAATAAAACTAGTAATACTATAGGTAAAGTACTCGTGTAAATAAAGCCTTTATCTAACTATTCCTTAAGGTACTTTTATAAAACTAGAAGCTCTAGTTTAGACATATTATATAGTTTACTATAAGGTAGAGTCTTATTAGACTTAAGTTCGATATAGAGATCGTAATCCCGGTATAGTAGTAGAGTATTAGCTACGTATCTATTAAAAAGTAGTAAGTAACGATAGTAGTATTATAGTAATAGAGAAGTAGGGTCGACTTCTAAACTTAGTCGTAAAGCGATTTCTACGTCCTCTATTAATACGCTATATAAATAGAGCTCCGAGGCTCTCTGTCGTCGAGTTCTAGGGATATCGAAGTTAGGCAGGGGTAAAAAGGAACCCTCCTATAAAATACGCTCTATCTGCTAAGGGCTATTAAGATTCTCGAGACGAATCTAACGAGGTTCCTTAACTAAAGAGTCGTCTAAAACTATCCTCGACCTCTATAAATGCTAATTAATTTTAAAGAGGGATAAAGAGAACACCTTAACTCTATAAGTCTTTATAAGCGTATAAAAAGCGGTAGCGCCTACTTTCCGCGGTAGTAGTACTCGATTCTCCTCCCTTACATAGGTAACTTATATAGTATTCAATCTTTTCGGAATATAGTAGGCTTTATAAAACCCTAAGTAAAGGTCGATAACTCGTCCTACCTAGTCTACGTTTAGATTGTAAAGAGCTAGCTAAGGTTGTCCTAGAATAATATTATAAGATACTAGCGTAGTAATGTAAAACCGCTACTAACGTTCGATATACTTACTAATTGTTGCGACGTGGGACAAGTGAATAACAAAGGATAGTGAGACAGGTTCTAAAGGATAGTGAAACAGGTTCCAAATGTGGCAAAGGATAAGTAAACAGGTTCTATATGTAGTACAGCTCATACTAGCGGTCTGTTTTAGCACTGGCGGTCTAACGAAGCCACTAGCAAACACCACCAAATATCCTGCTATATAGTTAAGTAGCTAGACCTTCTAAATTCTATATCTTTTATTATCTAAACCAAATAGGACCTAATGGTCTTTTACTAACACTAATTAGTGAGCGCGTACAGATTAGAGACTGTATTTCGAAAAACAGATACTTATAACGTAAGTTATTAAGTATTTGTAAACAGAAGTCGGTTTTTGAACTAAGTACAATCACCACCCAGCTTTGAAGAGTATTTAGAAGGCCTGGCATTCGCTGTCCAGCACCGGAAAAATACTACCGAGGAACGTAATACTAGCATTTGTTGTCTAGTAAAGTGTAACTTCGAGGTTTCTAGCATTCGCTGTCTAGGGACTGTTTCTAGTATTCGCTGTCTAGGAACTACTGAATCAAGTATATTCGCCTGCTAATTTCCTGTTTAGGAAACAACAACACTAACTATAAATTTTAAGAACAACAACACTATAAAAACAACGACATTATGTCCTGTACCTAGAAAGAGGAGGATACCGACCTCGTCAACCTTTGTACCGACAACTACGTAGAAGTAAACGTACCTATCGACGAAGAATTATAGGAACTATTTCGAGAAGACTTCGAGGACTTTACTACTAAACGCTTCGATGACGTAGGACAAAATACTACCGGCAAACTATAAAGAGCACTTATAAACGGCGGAGTCTATATAGAAACAGACTATAGAGTGATGAAATTGCCAGAAGCACTTATGGCCGCCTTAGAGAGTGGCTCAGAACCTTTATGGCCACCGGCTTATGTAGTAACATTTGAACTTAGTCGGGGTAGTAACTGTAGATCCGAAACCGTTAAGAATATCGTAAAGACGTATAGAGAAGACCTAGACAAGATTAAAGTAATAGAAAACATTCTCATTTAACAACAAGTAATATAAACTAACAGTGGTAGAAGTGGCGGTGGAAGTGGAAATACAAACAACCCTAGACCTTAAACAACAACACCTCAAACAACAACAATAAAGACAACCCCTAATTCAGCACTTATAGTGATCGACAGATCAGTAAAACCACCATCGCAGTACGCTCAGCAGCTTAGTAACGTCGCTAAATCGTATACAGAAGACATGAAATACGACGGAACAGGCAGCTTCGATGTAAAGCTTTATAAATTTATCGAAGTGTATGTACGGTCAGGAGTACCCGAATCCGAATACCACTTAGTCTTTCCAATCATGCTGAAGGGTTTAGCCCTAGGCTTCTACGCTTCAAATATCAGAGGAAAGAACTACACATATAACGAAGGTGTCGAATTGATATTAAACAGATTCGAGAGCCGAAACAAACAGCAGTACAATATGGCAGGATGGGAAGCTGTAAATCTCAAGTCTATTTAAGCTAAATACCCCAACAAAAGAGAGTCTAAATGCCTAGAAATCTTATTTAATAGGCTAGCGACTCTACGCTACACTTTACACCCAGACTTCAGGTCTGACAACTTCGTGGCTCAAAAGCTTATACAAGTATTAAGCGGACATCCAGCACTCGTAGCTACATGTAGCGATGCTCCTAAGAGACTTCCGGACTTCCAAAACAAGCTTAGTAGCAACTTGATCGCATAGGAAACAGCAAACAAAAACCCAGCTACATTCTAAGGCCCAGGAAACTCTCTTGTTCTATACCAATATATAAACTAAGAACACCAAGATTACGACCATCAAGCTTAGAACCACGACTATCAAGCTTAGAACCAAGACTACGATTGTGGCGAAGCAAGTTCGTAGAATGACCAGTTTTTCATCAACCGTCGATATTACAATAACAGGAACGGCAACGGCAATAACGGAAACGGCAATTTTCGAGGAAACTTTCGAGGAAAGTTCAATCACTTCCAAGGAAACAACAGACGATTTGGGCATCCATTAGTTCGCAAACTTCACGACTTACTATCAGCTGCGGGATACGAGAATATCGATATATTATTCCTTGAACAGCTTCGTAAATTTTGTGACTACTGTTAACGCTTCGGAGCCTCGCCTGGTAGATTTAGATTTACTATTCACGACACTGCGGAATTCAATTTTAATGTTTTAGTCGATATATTCTATATAGACGACAAGAACAAGAAAGAACTAGTTATCTATTTAATCGACGAAGCAACAACCTTTACGTAAGTAGCTTAGTGCCTAAAGCCTATGGATTCTCGTAACACGTAGGAGACTATTGAAAGGCTCTGGAATTTACTTTACTGCGGAGCACCTGATTTTATTACGTATAACGTCAGAACAAACTTTACAAGTAAAGAGTTCCGAATGCTAGCTCGATCATACGGATCACAAGTCATCGAAGTCCCAGTAGAGGCGCATTGGTCGATTGGCATGGTAGAGAGATATTACGGACCACTTCGACGTGCTTACTATATTCTCTTGCGAGAGCTTCCTCATATTAACCGAGAATTAAGACTATAATATACTGTTAAGATTATGAATCGAACAGCTGGTCCGAACGGCCTTGTACCAGAACTGCTAGTCTTCGGAAGATACTCTCGCATGTTCGAAACAGACCGCCAGTATAAGCTGTACTACATACAGAACCTGTTTACTTATCCTTTGCCACATTTAGAACCTGTTTCACTATCCTTTAGAACCTGTCTCACTATCCTTTGTTATTCACTTGTCCCACGTCGCAACACTGGGTATACTTTAAAAGAGTGAATTGTACGCCATGAGCCAAGGAGCTGATATCGGAATCTCGGTTAAGACGACTATGAATCTAATTGTAGATTATCGTATTCCTCTTAACATCTACACCGATTCGAAGTCTATATACGACTGCATCACCAAGCTCGGAACCACAAGCGAGAAGCGTCTAATGATCGATATACTCGCCATAAGGCAATCGTACGAGGAACGCGATATCGACAGCATACAATGGATAGACGGCAAGAGTAATCCAGCTGACGCCATGACCAAGGGGACTAAAGTTAATAGAGCGTTGAAGGACCTAATCGATACTAATTATATCGAGATTAAGAAGAATGGATAGGTAGAAAGAGACTAAGGACAAGGATCGCTTTTAGGTTACTATTCACTCTTTTAAAGTATACCCAGTGTTGCGACGTGGGACAAGTGAATAACAAAGGATAGTAAGACAGGTTCTAAAGGATAGTAAAACAGGTTCCAAATGTGGCAAAGGATAAGTAAACAGGTTCTGTATATAGTACAGCTCATACTGGCGGTCTGTTTTAGCACTGGCGGTCTAACGAAGCCACTAGCAAACACCACCAAATATCCTGCTATATAGTCAAGTAGCTGGACCTTCTGAATTCTACATCTTTTATCATCTAAACCAAATAGGACCTAACAGTCTTTTACCAACACTAATAATTAAATCTAAAGTGATAGTATATATAATAGTACCTATAATAGAAGGTTGTCCGTCTATAATATAAAGACTTTATAGCCGAGCGAGTAGTTTAAAAACAAATCTATTTCGTTACGCGTAGGTAGAATTAATAAAGTGTTAAGCTAAGGTACTAGAATCAAGTATATAATAAGTAGTAGAAGTAATATATAGATTGTTAGTATTTGTAGAATCTTTATAAACTACCTTATAAGGGACTTCTATAACGTTTTTCTACCTTTCTTCTAATATAGAGAGCCTTAGTGTCTTATCCCTTTTACGTCTCTAACGACGACTATCGCTAGAGACTAATCTTTTCCTACCTTATTCTTCGCCTTTACCTCTTTCGCCTTCTCTAATTTAGGATAGGGAGTCTTTAGATTATAGTTAAGAGAGTCGTAGTAGAAGTATAAGTTATACTTAGTCTAGTATTCTTTTCGAGCCTTCTTCTCCTCTAGTGTATTTACGCGCTTCTTGTCCTCGATATCTTTCTTTATCTAAATTACCTTACTACTAATCCTTAGAGCATCTAAATCTATAGGGTCACCTGTCAGGGTATCACTAGGAGCGTACAAAAGACTATTCCAGAATAAGGTTGAGATTGATCGCGAGCCTTCTAAGAAAGTCCTAGAGCTAGCTATTATTTATAGTCAACAAGAATCCACGCTAAGCCCCACTGGGCAGCTCCACGCTAGCCTCGATTAGGCAACTCCATCCTGCTCCATCCCTTAATTGCATTCACTAAGCGAAGTAAACAAACTCTACACCAACCCATATTCACCCACATATGAGCCCTCACATAT